>JAJJWW010002270.1:0-89628 GCA_023531295.1 Papaver armeniacum
TTTTCCAAAACCTTAAAGAAACTCACATAGCGGTCTTAGCTAGGGCTAGAGCTATGCTCTTGACCAGGAAATCTTGTTTAACTATCACTTCTACTACTCCTGTGAGTCTGTGTGACAAATGGATGCCCCCCTCTTTTGGTTGGATTAAATGTAATACTGATGGAGCCTATGTTGTTATCTCTGGAGCTAATGGTGCAGGATATGTGATGCGGGATTTCGCAAGCAAAGCTTCCTTTTGTGCTTCCCTGGTTTTTGAAGTAAAGTCTGCTGAAGAAGCTGAAGCCATAGCTATTTGGGAAATCTTGAAGAAAGCTTTGGAGGAAAAATTCACACACATCATCATTAAGAGTGATGCTAAAGGTCTCATTGATAAATTTTCTTCTGGCATGTTCGATGGCGACTCAAGAACGGATGCTATCTTTGAGGATATTCTATTTTTCTCTTTTAGTTTAGTAGCTTGTATTTTTTCCTATCAACCCCGTTATTGTAATTATGTTGCACATGAGCTTGCTCAATGGGCAAAATTAAACAATTCCTCTATGTACTGGTCTGTTCCTCCAGTTTGGCTCATACCAATTGTTGAGGGGGATCATTAGCCTTTTTGAAGGCCTTTATCTAAAAAAAAAAAAAAACACATACAAGTATTATATCTTTTGGAAAAACACATACAAGTATTATATCTTTTGAAAAAATTCTTCCAATAATCAAGATCGGTAGATGGTCAAATCTAGTATCTCGAATTGTGCTCATTTTTGGTAGGAATGTAGAATCTTATAAGAGGAACGTATCATTAAAATATTATATTTAAATTCATTATCGTTTAGGTTTTGCGGAGAAAATGGCGCAAATCATGTATGATAGTGTCTATCTAAGAGTGTCCATGGATCCTCACTCTTTATCTAATATACTTAATTTCGGTATTTTCAATAAATATTTAATTTTTTGGATGGATCCAAACCAGGAGAAAACATATATATGCAATAAATTTTATCCATCAACAAAAAATGTATATGCAACAGTAAGATTAAATGGGTGAAGATTCAGACGGTGGGAGAATGGTCACCAACACAATCTATAATTATGTATTAGGAAAATACCCTGCGATCAAGGACCAAGAATAGTATTGGCAAGAAGATAAACATAGAGATATTGGAGGGAGGTCACTGTGATGTAAATGGATGTAGATATTTAATGTTGTTTTTGCATGTCGCGCCATCTAATCACTAGGATTATTTGGAGAGATTTGTCGGGGAAATCCTAAATTCAGTTATCAATTTGAATCACGAAATATACGGGATCTTGAATAAATGGTCATTGCAGCCTTAAGGATCTTATGGGTGTCCAACGGATGCCTGTGATGAGTATATTTATATGGATACATCAACTACATACGAGAATATCAATATGGTATGCGAAACTATAGTTGACCATTTCGGTTCAAGTTTTTTACGAAAACCAACGACAGAAGATGTTGAACTATTACTCAAGGAAATGCGAAGAGCGGATTTCCAGAAATGTTGGGTAGCCTTAATTGCATGTATTGGTGTGGCATATATGGATTCCCTTATGCTTGCCAAGATAAGTATAAGATCACTACACAAAATCAATTGTTGTTTTGAGGGTTGCGGATTTTTATGATTGTTGGACATGACATGTTTCTTCTTTTTTTACTTCCAGGTTTAAATAACGACGTCAATATTTTGCATAAGTCGACATCGTTTGCAGAAATGGAGCATGGAACTAATCCAGCTGCAAATTTCACCGTCGACGACAATAACTATAACATGGGGTACTTTCTAGCGGACAAAATTTATCCAGTGTGGCTAACTTTAGTTCAAGCTTATATTGAGACTGGGGATTTACGTGAAAGCAATATACTTTTACACAAAGCAGATAGCATATTTAAGGATGTTGGACTAGCATTTGAATTTCTAAAAAAGAAGTTCGTGATGAACCATGGACCATATCGTTTATTTAAACTATTGGAAATGATTAGGGTTATGCACACATACATCATTTCGCATAATAAGGCTATCAGGGTGTTGATGGTGGATTTTCATTTAAGGTTAAATTTGTAAGTAATAAAAATCTGCGCCGACATCTTGTAAAGATAAAGCCATTTATAACATGATATTAGTCACCAAGAATGGAGCATGTAGCAACAATTATTCAAATATAGAAATTCCTGGGGTGATATCCAAATCCCTTCTGTGAATTTCCAGCCTACATGGATGAGCGAGTGTTAAGTAACACAAACCTGAATGAATAAACTAACAACTACCCAAATTTAAGCAAAAGTTTATTCTTAAGGTTTAATGACTATCTCACTACATCATCCAACTCCACAACATGATTGGAGGATCAATTCCATGTTTGGAATAACATGGTACCGATCGCAGTCATCCAACTCCACAAGCATGATTGATTGTTTCCATCATTTTTATCGCCAAATAAAATCGCAGTCATCCAACTCCACAAGCATTTATCACAGATTCCATTTAGTTGTCAATTAAATAGTTTTAGTTAGGGTTTGCGGCATATTACATATTTTAATGCATCCGCCCAAAAGATGGTTGATTTATGTAATGAACAATCCTTCACGGATTAGATCAGCATGGGCAAGGTGTGAACACCAATTTGCCCAAACTAGGAAATCACGCCGGTTTCCAATTTAAGCAAAATTATATTTAACTTTAACACGCATGTATGGTCGGTCTTCTCCAAAATCCTTCCCAAACAAACATTACAATTTAAATTAATCGTTTATTACAATCTTTCGTGGACCCACGATCCACATTCCAGACATCAATCATGTCACAAACTGGGGGATACGGTATTGGTCCTGGCGGTTTATTTCACAAGAACGTGTTAGGGAGTCATGGACGGTTAGAGATGAACAGGAAAAGTGGGCAAGAGTTGACACACAACTCCACTACTCCATCATTCCACTACCTCCATTGAATGAGGCTATGACTTTTTAGGTTCTATTTTTAATAAAAAACAACATCCAGAGCCTCCTTACATTAATTTGATCACAAGTCATAGCAAGCCAACACCTTCACAATCTCAACACCTTCTTGAACTCTTTTGACCAAAACAAGGCCATTTCAAGATTGATCTCTTTACAAGCACTCAAGCATTTGTTGTAGGTTTAAATTATATCACACCCCAAATTACCAAACAGGAGAGTAATTTTCACCCATCAAACGGGAAACTATACATGATATTATTCAATGGATGAATATAAACTAACAACTATCCAAATTTAAGCAAAAGTTCAAAGATATTTATCACTTTTTAGTTGTCAATTA
Source organism: Papaver armeniacum (assembly GCA_023531295.1). NCBI lineage: Eukaryota > Viridiplantae > Streptophyta > Magnoliopsida > Ranunculales > Papaveraceae > Papaver > Papaver armeniacum. Next base: position 3,312 of record JAJJWW010002270.1, read on the forward strand.
AATAGTTTTAGTTCTTTTAATGCAATTTGATTTATGTAATGAACAATCCTTTGTCATTTTAAGCATTATATTTATATCTTGATTTCTAGTCTACAATTAGCTATATCTTAAGTCAATTAGTTAAGTCTCGATCTAGGATAGAGGTAGTTGAGAAACGAACCAGTCATCATTTGCGTTCTACCTTTTGAAGGCGAAGATCAACCGAAGCTTTTGGAGAACTTCATCAACAAAAGGTAAGTGAAGACTGAACCGCCTATTTCTCAAGTTATATTCACCTTTTTATCCTTGAGGCGATTGTCGCATAAAAAATTAGACTAGCTTGCGTAGACAAGAATTTCGAGTTGAGAACTAATTATTTAGTTTATGAATTTCTCGAAATATAATGACTAAGCTTAATGAACATTTGTTCATACTTGATCAAATTCGGTGGAGAACAATCTATTTTTCGGAACCAATTCTTGATTTAAATTTATCATTCGAAAATAGCCTAGAACAGTGATATGTGTCATTGATGTTGTTCATGAATGTTTCGAATTGATTTAGATAAATATAGAACTACTATATTCGGAATACAAGACAATGTTATCAGTCTTACAAACTGGGAAAACTATTATATGTCTAAAGTTGTATTACATGTAGTCGTACACGTAGCGGAGTAGCTATATATTGACTTTCAGATTTTTTTGATACACATATTCATATGCACATCATGGAAAAATCTGTTTGTTTCCTGATCCGGATAGGTATGTTTTTTCGTATACAAACCATTTTGGAACTGTGGTAAGGGAACCGGGTTAAGTATTCAAACTGGTATGCGAACCAAAACAGTTCTATGTTCGAGAACCAGTTTAGTACCCAAACCGGTACAGAAACTGAAAAGGTTCTGTGAACTCCGGAACCGGTAAAGGTCTTAAGTTTGCAAACCGGTACGTGAACTTAAAACGTTATGCCAACTCTGGAACTTAGTGTTGCGCCTAAGTTTGCAAACCGGTACATGAACTGAAAAGGTTCTGTCAACTCTGGACTCGGTTTTTCTTGTAAGTTTTCAAACAGGTTCACGTACCTTGACTCAGCCGATTCACAAACTACTCAAGTAATTGTACTTTGTGCATTTATCACTTATGTCGATTGTGATTCAATTGCGATTATATTATTTCTCTGAGATAATTTGCATTCGATAAATTCTCTAATTAACACTAGATGTATTTGATCACATGATTGTGACTCAAGATCAATGTCTTTGTGTTCATGGAAATGAATGTTAAGCTTTTAAGTTCAAACCGGCTAGTTTCGGGTAACCATGTTGGACATAGTATTTGTACACGGTTCGGTTACGCTTTACCTCACCAGAGTGTATATCTTGTTTATGTGAATAAGATTCAAATCTTTCATCTAACGGTGAATATTGTTTGCTTGGTTCCAAAGGTATCTTAGCTTAGACCTAAAGCAACATATGCTTTGAAGTCTATATAAGGGGAATTCTTGGCAACAAGGATTTTTGAATCCTGACACTACTCTTTGGTGTGTCCTAGTTGTATCTAGAGTCTTCCTCTCCAGAAACTCTTTTAGGTTACTATCAAAGACTTCACTAGGATTCGTGAAGCCAGGTCCAGTTATATTTTATCTTGATAACTTGAGTATCATGATCTTGTTCGATTGTTGATTTATCAATTGAACAAGATAGATAGAAATCACAAAGTTCTCTTCATATCAAACTTTGTGATACTTGTGAGGTGAATAATAATCTAGGTTGCACTTCGGGTTTCATAAGTCTGAATTTTGAGGATAGCCGGACTTTTATCAAGTTGCTATCGATTTCCATCACCTTGATCTTACGTTTGATCTGATCATCCGTTTCGATCATAAATCAGGAAATTAATTATATAGGCTTAATCTGTAGGAGGAAGATTTGGTTTAAAGTCTTCAATTGAGTTGAAGCAACTTTTAATTTGGAGTGGCATCATCAAAGGGAATCAATTGCATGGAGTCCTGCTGGGATTCAAGAGGTGTAAGGAGCGCGACTGCACCTAAATCATTGGGAGACTAAGTTCGGGCTCAACTACATTCCAGACCGAAGTTAATTAGTAGTAGTTTAGTGTCTGTAGCGGCATAATACAGTTTGCTATTCAATCTGGACAAGATCCCGGGGGTTTTCTGCATTTGCGGTTTCCTCGTTAACAAAATTTCTGGTGTCTGTGTTATTTCTTTTTCCGCATTATTTTGTTTATCTTTATAATTGAAATATCACATGTTGTGCGTTGTTCAATCACAGTAGATAGGTCCGACCTTGTTTGTTGGATAAGACTTGATTGATCCTTGGATATTGGTCTTCGGTACCGTCCAAGAACTCTCTTTGAGATTAAGTTCACGGATTCAATTCTGTAAACGTTCTAATCACAAGAGATATTGAGATATAACTCTAGACACTTTTCTTGATTGAGTTTTGACTCTCGGAGTTGTGTTGAGTTTGTCCATACAGATTGTCTACGAAAAAGTTAGGGGTGTATTTTGGTACCCCCAGTGTTTTCATTAAGGATTATATTGAACTTAAGGATTTGTGTGGTGAAAAGGATTATATTAAAATCAAAACTAACTTACTATCACATCGAGATTCAAATTAACTTACTATTACACCAAAAAGAAACTAACTAATTAACTATTACATTACACTAATTAACTAGCTATTATATCCAAAGTAAAATTAATAACTAAACCAGTTAATGTCCACGATTTCGTTGTCTAGAAATGGGTCATCACAAAAGTATCAGAATCAATATTAACTACTTCAGAGTTTTGTATGCATGCTTTCTCTTCCGGAAGTGCATCAAATTTAGCTTGTCTGACTTGTAATTGTGCAATATTCATTCTTGTTGTGTCTATTTCCAGAATTCCTCACATGTGCGCATTATGGAAAATGTTCGTCAACCGTCTATAAAATAACCGAGTAGTCACCCTTTTTAATCTTTTAAAGAAATCTAACGGATCCTAGACCGATTACACTCTTAAAAAAGAATTTTCCTTTCTTTAACATAATCATATTTATCGGATTCCAACCAGGTACATGGTTTGACAATTGAATTTCGTTCTTAAACTTTCCCTTAACTCATTTCATTTAATATGACGCCTTTCACAATATGGTCAACGAATTACTTTCTCCCGCAATAGGTTGAGATACATACCTCCAAATTGAAGACCTTCTTCTCTCTGTGAATTATCCCCAAAACTTAAGCAATCTCCTCTGATCTCTCAATAAATGATCTACACTTAAAATACAAACACCGCGCATGTTGTGATTAATGTCATGCTCGCAGAGTGTTTATGATTTTTTTGTCTTTCCCATTTACCCGTAACGATCAGGACCATATTAGTATAGCTTTAATATTTTTCAGCAATTCCCAACCCCACGATATGTTTGTTATGCTGGAAGTTACATTCATATAAGTTAACAATATCGACTTATTTTGCACCATATGTCCCTATTTAAATTCTCATTTTCTGCTATGTAATCCTCAGGTTCCGGAAAATAAACTCTATCTTTTCTTACATTTCTTTTCACATGAGCTATATTGTTTTCTTATTATTGCATTGCCGTTTTTTCAATTCCAAACCTTAAATACTTGATTGCCAGTTGGATTTATTCCCTTTCATCTTAGACTAACGTGTTTTAGTAGATCTGCACCTACTTTGACAGAACCATTCCAATGTCCATTTAATTAATCTTTTGAATCCGGTACTCGATAAATTATTCAGCCTAGCTACAAACCCATTATTCCCCAAACATCATCCCATCGCCCCATGAATATACCACACACTTAAAACTACCATCATTGACTCAATATTGTTGTATCTTTCCACCGAGATGGAAATTGAATGGGCTTTGTAGTTCTCCTTTCTCGATGTATGAACGTGTCTTCAGAGATTGACAAAAAATTTAGGTTGGGATCTCTTAGCCCTACAACATGCACTATCTTGACGATTCATATAGCGTCGGAGCTCGAATTGTTTGTGAAAAAGTGGGGGTCTAACAACCACACCCAATATTTCGTGTAGGCAATCTACATGGAAAAACTCCAATATAATTCCAAGAGAATCAACTATACAATCAGACTCAATCAAGGAAAATATATCCAAGAGTTATATCTCTGTTTCTCAATGTAATCAGCAAATGAAATAGATAGAAATCCGCGAGCCTGATTATTATGAGAAACAACTTGAATGGTACCAAAGACCAATGTTCAAGTATCAATCAATTTCAATCAACAACCAAAGGTTGGATTTACCATTTGATTGAACTATGCACAACCTTTGATATTTCAATTATATAAACAAATATAATACGGAAAATAAATAACACAGACACCAGAAGTTTTGTTAACGAGGAAACCGCAAATGCAGGAAAAACCCCGGGACCTAGTCCAGATTTGAACACCACACTGTATTAAGCCGCTACAGACTCTAGCCTACTACAAGTTAACTTCGGATTAGAATGTAGTTGAGCCCTAACCAATCTCACACTGATTAAGGTACAATAGCGTTCCTTACGCCTCTGAATCCCCACAGGACTCTACGCACTTGATTCTCTTAGATGATCTCACCCACAACTAAGAGTTGCTACGACCCAAAGTCGAAGACTTGATAAACAAATATGTCTCATATAGAAAAGTCTTTTCTGATAGATAAATATGTCTCCTACAGAAATACCTATGAAGTTTGTTCTGTCTTTTGATAAATTAAGGTGAACAGGAACCAATCGATAATCCGGTCTTATATTCCTGAAAAATATCCTAGAAATATCAATCACCTCACGATAACTTAACTATATGGTAGTATAACAAGTTATTGTGGAATCACAAAGAATGAGACGAAGAGCTTTGTGATTACTTTTTATATCTTACCTATCGGAGATAAATCTCGAGCAAATCTTAGAGAAGATAGTACTCAATACGATAGAACAAGTAAGATCAGAACACGCAATTACAGAGAAAATAGTTGGGTTTGGCTTCAAAATCCCAATGAAGTCTTTAAGTCGTTAACATATAATGGTTTTAGGAAAAACCTAGGTTAAAGGAGAATCGACTCTAGACGCAACTAGTATCACACAGGAGGTGTGGGGATTAGGTTTCCCAGTTGCTAGAGTTCTCCCTTATATAATCTTCAAATCAGGGTTTGATAACTTTGGAACAAAGCAATCAATATTCAGCGTTAGATGAAACCCGATTCAAGATTCAAGCTAATATCTTTCCACCGTTAGATGGTCTTAGCTTGTTGCACACAAATGAAATATAACTTTATTTAGATATGGGTAACCGTACCTAAACGCGTATATTGAGTTGGCTCAATAACAGTTAACCGAAGTTAGCCATATGAACGCTTTTTTATTAACCATGTTCATCTTAACAATTCTAGATCAATTGATAATCAAATGAATCTAATTGTGTTACTCATATAGTTGTTCAATTGTTTATATTCTCATAGAAGTATACAACACACAATTGAAGCAAAATCTGATTGATTCAAAAGAATCAGTTCATGAACATTTTAGCCACGGTTTGCAAAGATTGCATTCCTTAATATATAAATGTATTTGTTCATGAGTATGAAATCATACTTAAACGATTTTAGAACTTGAACCACTTAAGTTTGCAAGCTGGTACACAAACTTAAGTTCCGGACATTGGTCACAAGCCGACAGTTTGCAAACGGGTATGCAAACGTTAGCTCCGGACCGAACTCAGTTGAAACCATTTACGAACGGGTACTCAAACTTGGTTCCCGGACTTCAATAGTTAAATCAGTTTGCGAACGTGTATGCAAACTTAAGTACCCTGACTTAAACAGTTGAATAAGTTTACGAACGGGTATGCAAACTTAACTTCCAGTCCTGAATTCCAACAAAACAGTTTGCACACTTAGTACACAAATCGTAATGTATCCAGACATGGGTTTTAGCTCTTAACTCCCATTTCAATCATTGAAACATTCTTAGAAGACGATAATAGTTGTCTCACACAAACTATTAGCTTATAAGCAATTTTCAAGTGATCGAATGATCAATGTGAAACATTCTGAGTCTATATCAAATGACTATCTCACACAAATCATGTAAGATGTTACCAGGTGATTTTCACATGATCATCTTTTGACTTTCATCAAGAATAATGATGAACGTAGTTAAAGCAAAAAGCTTTCCAACACATATTTCGAGATAGATATAAGCGAGTTAAACTCAGCTCGAAATATCAAATTTATATAATGTAAAGTCTATATATCTATACGACTTTGCCTCAATAGGATATAGAATAGAATAGATTTTTGAGTGATAGATGAGTTCAAGTCTCCACATACCTTTTGTTGATGAATTTCCACAAGCTCCCCTTAGTAGTTCTTCGTCTTCAATCGATGAACGCCGTGAAGTCTAAAGCTCAACTACACATTCTATCCTAATCCGAGAATAGCTATAAGTAGACTAGAAATCAAGACTTATAGTTTTGACAACTAAACTTGACAAACAAGCTTGAGATAGCAACGCTTGCGATTTCGACCGAGCAGTGCTCTAACAGTTTGAATATTAAAAAAAAAAACATGTGCAAATTTCTCCTTGAAGCTTTACCCAAAGCCACATGCAGTCACATACCTATATCTGCAAATACCACAAAAACAAATACTGCAAACGACTAGCCTAGTTTTATGCAGGATCATTCGTAGCCCAATGCTTTTATGCATTACGAAGAATATTCGAAGATACCTTTTTCATTTTAATATATAGACGTGTTTTCATAAATAATAATTTATAAAAAATGTGTGGAGTAAAATAACTCTTGCATGACTGCTACAGCATATAACAAAATTTTACAAGAAGTTATCAAAATCTATATAATATAAGCGTGGTTTTCGCTTGATAATGATGACCTTGGTGGAATTTTGCTAAACGATGACACCTGATAGACAATTTTTATGTCTGATTTGATCTCAATTATCTATTTTGTTAGTGCTCATTTTTGTATTTATTATGGTGTTTTGTGTATTTATAGGTGTGTTTGGAGAAATAAACTCATGTGGAAAAAGTTGCTCGAAAAGTGATGTTTGTACCCCCCGAGAAAATTACTAAAGGCACCTAGGAAAATTGCTAAAGGCACCCACGTCTTTGATTTTTTTTGAAACATGCATATTATTAAAAGATGATTAGATAATAATTTGACGCGAGTATATGGTACCCACAGAGTCATGATAAACAATTTGACTAATAAAAATCGGGATTGCCTGGCCCCATATTTTGGTTGACAAATTTCCCACTTGACTTCCATCTACCGCATAATTGGCCAAACCATTTGCTGCTTGATTTCCTTCTCCGTAGTTGTGTCGGATAGCAAACTACGGAATCTGTCGTATCATGTTCTTTATTTCCTCAATCATCCCTGAGATGTGTCGCGGGGTGGGGTGGAGGGGGTGGAGAGCTTATGGGATGTGATGAAGCGCAGAAGGTTCTCCGAGTCTTTCTCGAATAAAACTTTTGGCCATTGCCTTTCTGTTAATGTTCTCGATGCCAAAAGCAGAGCCCAAGTTTTTGCAGTTAAAGCAGTCGTAATTCCCTAAGGTTGAGGTAGAGCCATTACCATTCATGCACTGGAGTCCCTGCAAATGAAACCTGCACCCGCGAAACCTGGATGACCCATGGATGCCCCATCAGTGTTAACCTTAATCCAGTTCATGTTCGGGGTAGACCATCCCACGTCTTTGATAAGTGGCACCTCTTCTTATTTCCTTTGAAAACGATTTTTTATGGGAATTTTGTGTAATAAAAGAGAATATTTTGTGTAATCATAGAGAATATCTGTCCAAGATTTGATTTATCTATGGATATTTTTGGAGATCATGCGCTTCATTGTGCCAAGGATGTTGGATTCAAGTTCCGCCATGATCTTGTACTTGATGTAATCGCTGACATTTTTTAGAAGGCAGGGGTGCCTGCGCGTAAAGAAGTTGCTCTCGGATTTTTGTTTAAAGATAATAGAGACTTGCGTCCTGCGGATATTCTTAACTATAATTGGGAGAATGGCCAAGATGTTTGTATGGATGTCACGGGAGTTTCACCCTTTACTGGTGAAGGCACACGTGCTTTCATCCCATGCCAAACCATTTCGAATGCTATATCGCGTAAACGTACTAAATACTTGGACAAGTGCATTTCTCATGGCTATGGTTTAGGTGTTCTTGCTTTCTCTACCTTGGGCGAGCTTAGTGAGGACATGTTGTGTTTTTTTAAGAGATTGAAGAATTGCCTTGTTAGTTTTGATGCTAGTAGTGGAGTAGGTAGTTTTATTTTTCATAGACTGGGTGTTCCTATTCAGAAAGGTGTTGGTGCCAAGCTTGTTGTTAGGTTACCAGTTAAAACTCTGTAGGAGTCATAGTTTATTATCTATAATACAATACAAAACATGATGGGTTTTTGAGCCTTGGACGGTCGGATAACATTTTGAGAGACAAACAAGTAATCCGACCATCCCAGTCTCATCCAAGCAAAAGACATCTAGCGGCTGTGGCGTTTGTAACCTCCTTTCATTATGGAGATATTAATAACCCTCATAATTAGTTCTTCATCAATTGAAGAAATAAATGGGACATTAAAAAAAAAATATTGCATCCATGTTTCAACCATAGAAAAGTAAAAAAAAAAAAAATCATCAACCTGCAAAAAGAAAAAGAAAAACATTAGAGTTACAATGTAGAACAATCATTTTCTAGCTCCATAAAAAATAACTCACCAATAATTTACTCTTACGTCGTAGGCCTGATTTTAATTTTAGCAGTCGTATAAGCCTATTTTCATCAACCTGGAAAAAAAATAAAAATAAAAATAAATAAATTAGAGTTATAATATATAAAAATCATTTTCTAGCATCCATAACAAGTTTATTTCGAATGAGACATTTAACCAATCGAAAGATGAACCCTGTTTTCATCCATATCAACTTTAGCAATCCTAAAAACATTTGAGCATTCTTGAACAAGATCAAGACTATCTTTTATCATTGCCATAAATAGTATAATCAAAATCTGCACTACAAACAAAAAAAGGATAAACTCAAACCAAAAGAAGAGTAAAAAAATCAAAAATCCTGATCAACAAATTGAAAAATGGTTTGTACACATGTACATGTATAGAAACTAAATGGTGAAACGCCATTTTACACGCTTACTAAAAGTGAATGAATCGTAAATAGGGCCTGTTTTTTTGGTGCTTTTCAAATCAAAAGTTCACGCCATTTACATTATGTATCAATTGATTCCAAGAAAACAAGGAATGAAACTTATGAGCTTCCATGCCATTTACACGCTTACTAAATGAGTGAATGAATGAATGAGTCTCAACAACGTGCATAGATTCAACTAGAGTCATGAATGTGAATGTTGGAACTTCACCAAGACCCACACATTTCCGTCCATTCAACATCACCACCGTTCTCATCTCTTATATCACAACACTTCAAACCTAGCCAATGCGCGCTGTATATTTGAATGCATAATTTCTCACAAACTCTTCAAAAACCTCTTTCATTTTTCTGTCATTTTTAATTATGTTTTCAGAAATATCCCAAAGTGTATGGTACATATTTTACCACTGGGAATATATATTTCATGGATGAAATCAAGTTATTTCCTTTTCTTTTTTTTTGGGTGATCCACAACAAAAACAATGAGAAAAGAAGCTCAAAAATGAAACGTTACAAAAATTTCCATCACAATTGGGGATAAAATTTATCCCATGAATCGGGTAATTAAGGTATAAACCTCACCTTTCACCTTCTCTATTTTGATCAGACCATAAACAAATATCCTCCAATATATATATGACCGAAATTAGGGCTGACTTTAATCTGTTCACTTACTTTCCTCCTCTATTTACCCTTTCTTACCCATAAATAAGATAAAACCGTCCATGCTATAAGGTCTGCATGGACGAAGTGGATGCTCCTTTATGACTAACCCATAATAACCCATTAAGAGAAAAAAAAGACGTCAAAAAATTGAATGTGTCACTAATTACAAGTTAGCAATGAACATGTATAAATAGAAGAATATTTATTTCTTCAACCACACACATTCACTCATTCCCAACTTTTTTTTTGGTGAAATTTTTAGCTTAAGAGTATCAACATGTCAAACATGATTAGATGCGGCCCCACAAAAACCGTTGCCTAAAACGTGTTGCTTCCTATTCGAGAATGCATGATTGAGATAAAAACAAACCTGCAGTACTCAGGTTTCGTGTTGCAAGGAAATGGGAAGAGGTCGATTTCATGGCGACCAACGAAGTTGCTACTATGGATTTACTAATGATTGACGAAAACGTGAGTATATTGTCAAACTATTTTTCTTTTGAATTAAAATATTACTCATGTATTCTAATCAATCATTACATCTTACACACGGAGATACCATGCACGACATCGTCCTCAAGAAATTGATACGGAAGTTCGGGCCATTGCTCTATGAGGGAGGGCTTTATTCACTCTCTAAGTTCAATACCGCAACGGAGAAATCCATATTTCGTCCAATCAAAAAATGATCATCGGTTATTCTTCAAATGGGATACCGAGGTTGACTGTTTGGTGGGGAATATCGGAGGCATCCCCATGCATGCATTTTCCTTTATTGAATTTGATGACTTGGAATCCAGAATAAACAACATCTATCTTATGGGTACCATTGTTTTTACTTTCAGCCATACTCTTACCAAACTTATTGTTGTTTGTTGTATTTGTTCTTTTTGTTGTCATTTTAAACATATGGTACAATTATCATTTAAATTAGTTGAATTTTAAATTATTTGGATGAAAAATATCTAAAGTATTCATAGCGAGAAGTTCTCATGAGTCAAATTGAATCTTGTGATAGTGTGTAGTAATTATTACAATTATTGTGATACGAATTTATACCTTCTCATGCCGTGCCGTTATGGCACGGGTTATTTCTAGTCCATAATAGAAAACAGAATGGGTTTTTGAGCTTGGACGGACGGATAACATTTTGAGAGACAAACGTTGCATCCGACCATCTCAGTCTCATCCCAGCCAAAGACATCCGACGGATGTAAGAATTGTAACCTCTTTTATTATGAATTTAAATTGATTGGGTTCCCTCATAATTAAGGTCATAAAATTCACTATTGATTGGATTTCTTCATTTTAAAGTAAATAAATTCAATGCGAATTCATTTTAAGAGGATCCTTTATGTCTTTTACGGTTACACACATGATATAACTACATTATTATTTTTTACAAAATCAGTCAAGCTTCGTCAATCAAGCAGAATCAAAAATAAATAAAAAACTTTTTTGTATGGTGGTAAAAATTTCTCTATTGATCATGTTATGCCCTCCCTCATTTTTTATGTTTATAGGAAGAAACCAAAGATGGGTCAAAAATATATTTTTTAAGATATAATTAATAACACGTAAGAATTGGTAAAATGAATTATATACATATAATGGATTGGTGATGCATTAACAACTATATACATTTTTTTTATTTAGTAAAATGAATTGGTAAAATACTTCGGGTTGTTAAATGGATTGGTGATTGTATATTAATCCAAGCTTGATCGAGCTTATGCGGTTTTAGTTTGATTCATCAAAAAATAATATAATTTAACACGATAAAACAATTTGATTAGCAAGATTTGAATAATTCAGTATTTATTCTTTAATCCATTGTACTTTGAACCAAATTTAAGAATTATTTATATGAGACTTCCTGATCCACAAGTTCATAGGGGTGAAATTCAACCTAACAACATTTCGAAATATAATAGTTAATTAGATAAATGTCGAATTAATCTTTTTTTATTAGATATTTACCAAAAAAAATTGTTAGCCTCATGTCGTGCCGTTACGACACGGGTTATTTCTAGTTATAATATTCTTCTTTATAATAAGAATCCCCCAAGTCGCCACGTGTCGGATCCACAATCATGTGGTGAAGCCATGTATGCACAAAGTATCCTGTCATCGTTATCTGATTGGCTACTCATATAAGAAATGATCCAATAAGAAAACTCGAAGTCTCCCTCCAACAATCGCTACTGTTTAGAAAGAATCCAGACGGTAACCTAAAGAGTCACGATTTGTCATTTCTATAAGACATTATATCCAGTAGGCTCCGAAGTTCCCCTCCAACAATCGCCACGTTTTTAGGCATAATGCAAACGTCAACTCAAAGAGTCGCCAAAGGTGATGCATTGTATAACCCTAACATCTAGGACAGTATCAAAAGAGTATATATTAAGCGATACCTGAATTATATGTCAAAAGAAACTACATTAGTGAGAAGACTCATTTCAAAATTAAAAACAGACCTAAATCTAAACCTATCTGTTGCAATAGTCGCAACCCATTAATATTTTTTTTAATCTCAATTCATCACATCTTTTGTTAGCATTATAAACACAAATTAACCAGTACCATCCCTCAATGCAGGCGATAGTTATTTCGGCGACCATCTTATCTTATGTTTCGGTCTAGCATCTCTAGTTGTGAATCATAAAGTTTGGTCATCTCTCTATTATGGGTGAAATAGTATAGACTTGAGAGTAACAGAATTTACATGAAAAGTCACATCTATTAACCTAAAAGACATATCCAATCAAGCATCATCTTTTCACTCATTTAGGCAAGCAACCTTTCATTCTTTGAGACATTCCTTGAGATTAACAGAATTTCGCACTTCCTAACACAAAGTTCAAATATTTTTGCATGTCTGGCAGGGACAAATCTCTTACTTACCAAAAATAATTACAAGGATGTAGCTACATTAACAATCCTCTGCTTTTCCATAACATCGACAGCACCGTGTCAATCACAAACCTATTCACAAATAACATAGGTATGTTTTATCATTTTTAAATCTAAAGGTTCAAAAATATTTGTGGTACATTCAGTTAAGAGATACTTATTCACACAGTAATTTTGATCCTAGAAGAAAAGCCACCTCACTTCCCAAGTGACACCTCGCTTCCCAAAAGACCTCTTGGTTAGGATAGGAAAGAATGCGAACTTGGAGGGGTTACAACGGAACCTTTTAATTTCAGTTTGTAAATTCCATGAAATTCTTTAATGATACTCATTCCAACAAATGTCAACATATCTATCTTGCTACAAAATCTCCATCTACAACATTAGAATTTTGATGCATAATTTCTTTTGGCTTATAACCACTTTTATAATTAAGAATTGGTGATTGTCATGATGTACGGATTACTGACGCCTTACTCCTTTGGTTACATAGGTTTGATGAAAGCAATGCAGTAAGTAATAAGATTCATTTCACGAGGAGAATACAATGAAGGAACTAGAACAAAGAGAGTCCCCAAAACAGCAAGGAAGGGCGAATCGTGAGTTTAGTGATCGATTGTATGTTGTTTATTTAGTGGCAAAGAGAATATAAATAGAATTATTTGGTCTATAATAGATCGTTGAATTGAGATCCATAGGTTTGAACTATGTACACGCTTCGCCTCAACGTTCAACAAGTACATGAGATGCGGTAAATTCCCTTGGTCGAAAGAAATTGAGATCATTCACGAAGCTGGAAGTCGGCAAACTAATAGAAAAAACATTTTACCAATCAATTTCTATCTCTCGTTTCTAACAGAGTTTTGATGTATGGGAAAAGAAGACGATGAAGATGCTTTTAAGATGCACTCGGGTAGTTCAAAAAAATTATCGAAGTCAATGTAGAACAATATAGGCAGTGGCCATTGGAACTCCTGCTGCTAATTAGTGAATTGATTTGACGAGGGAACGGTAAACCAGGGATTTGGACTAGCCTTATTTAGTTTTATTTAAGGTTTAAGGTTCATTGACCATGTGATCCCAGATGTTCGATCAAAAAAAAAAAAAAAAACATGTGATTAGAATTCTATATTTCAAGATTATATATAAATAGTTAGATTCACGCTTAAGGATCATTGAATTGTGTATCCCTTTCATATTTGACCCACTCCCTTTATTTATTTTTCTTGCAGGACAGAGAGTGACAAGAAGCATAAAATGCAATACATTGATGCTACCGTGACTCATCTGCAAGGTGAGTGATGGTACGTAGTATACAGTTGAAATTTCCAAACGGGAACATATCAATAGTGCAGTGGATGATAACGATTTGGATGCCAAAATTAAAATGAGACTAAAGTTATATTGAAACTGCAAATTAAAGGAGATTCATCTCATCATACAATTCGGTAATGCCGGTGCGTATGCACCGGGTTAGAAGCTTGTATATATATATATATATATATATATATATATATATATATGTAAAAAAATTATCTATTAATGTAGAGTTTAAGTTGGAGAAGGAAACATTGTGAAGAATAAAATAAAAATTGTTCCGGAAGATATTTTCCATTAAAAAAATGAAGATTTTGGAGTTATAAAAGATATATGAGAATACATCAAGTGATGTGTATAAATAGGAGTTGGGGGAGAGCCACTGGAGGATAAAGAGCGCGGGGGTTCAAAGAAAAAGAAGTTGTAGTTTCACTTTTTTTAATTATTTTTCTCTCTCCTTTTCTTTGTAAACACCATCTGAACAATGAAAATTATTTTGAGAGAGTTTACACCATGATGAGCTAATTCTCGCGTAACCAAGGCAATGGAGGAAGCTATTTACGCATGAATGACGGGTAAATATTTTCATCTATAATTCACTCAATCACTGTTTTTGCAGAGTTTTTAATCAGGCATATTCTCAGATATTAATTTTATTTCCTAAGCATAGATTATCAATGGATTAAACACCTATTAAATTGAATCACAACTAATTAAGAAAATTATGCAAACAATTAAAAACTCTGCAAAAACAATGATTGAGTGAATTATAAATTAAAACTAAAGAAAATAAAATATTTACCCATTATTCATGCGTAAATAACTCCCTCCATTGCCTTGGTTACGCGAGAATTAGCTCATCAGGGTGTAAACTCTCTCAAAATAATTTTTCATTGTTCAAATGGTGTTTACAAAGAAGAAAAAGAAAGAAAAATAATAAAAAGTGAAACTACAACTTCTTTTTCTTCGAACCCCCCGCTCTCTCTATCCTCCAGTGGCTCTCGCCCAACTCCTATTTATACACATGGTAGGCCTCTAAGAGTGTATAAATTACGGCCTACGGGTTATACCGCAAGTGCACGGCGTCTATCGGAGACGCGGCAAGTACGGGTCGATCCCACAAGGACTTGTGTGTGCTTTAAAGTGATCTAATGGCTTGGCTAACTGAATTTCAAGTGAAGGTAATGTAACACAATGGTTTTGGTTGCCGATACGGCTAAGATTGAGTGACAGTGAACCTAAACTAAGGTATAAAATAGTGACAAGGGATGCTAAGGTCTCAGTTCCACCACTCACTCCTACTGTGTGCTCAACTAAATTGAACTCCTTGTTCCTATGGCAGTTAGGAGTAGGATGTCAATTCCACCACTTAACTAGGATGTTTCACCTTGTAACACTTCAATTATCAGCTGAGGATACTAACCTAGAGTACTGGCTGTCTAATGAAGAACAGCTAGTCAAGAGAATCAGTGTAAATAATATAAACAAGAGTCGAAACACACTCGGCTCAAAAGATAACCTAACTACAGTGCATCCATGGCGTTGGTATGCACTGTGAGAGAACTGGGTTGAGGTGTTTAAAATTGAAAGCATAATTATAATTTAAGCATGCAAGGATAATTCAACAGAACTTACAACACAGCATGGAATTAGGGTTTCACTGAAACCCTAACAACAAAATTAAAGCATCAAAATAATGACAAATGAAACTAAATGACTGCTCTGGCTAGTCCAGGCGTGACTAAAATCATCTCCTACATCTTCTATTTATACATGCACCATCCAAAACTAAAATCCCTAATTCTATTTTAAAAACAGAAAATTAAAGTGAAATTTCTCTCACCCACGTTGCTCCAACTGCTCCCTCTTCTGTCAATCGGCTCTCCATCGACTACTCTAGCTTCCCTTTGATTTATCAATGAAACCCTAACATATCTCTGTCTAGTTCTCTCTTAGCTTCTAGGAAAGAAGCTACAAAAGGACTAAATAGAGATTAGGTAGGTGGAGTGTCAGGAGATGATGGAGTTGGTGGCGGTATGGGTGAAGAAGGTGGAGGAATCGGCTGTGGCAGGAGATGGTCGGGGAGAGGGGGTTTTTGCAGAGGTGAGAGCGACGGGAGAGGAGGAAAGAGAAGATAGAGGAGTAAATGGGTATGGCTCGATGGGTATAGGGTGTGGTCATTTTGCTGTGAAGCATGAACAGCGGGGAATGATGAGACCGGCCTAGCGAGCGTAGGATGGAGATAAGCGAGATCCGAACGGCTCGGGGATATAGACATCTTCGGTGTTGAGCGGGAGCGGCGATCGTTGATGTGCTAGGTGGAGCGACCGTTGGATGTAGCTGAGGAAGATCTCAATGGCTCAGAGTGAGCGGGCTCGGATCCGGGTCATGGTTAGCTCAAGCCCATGTCTTCCTTGTTGGGTTGCAAATGTTGCGCGCGGGCTTCGGCTTTATGCTCCATAGATGCTTGACTCCAATTCTTCGCTCCTTGGCTCCTCAGATTCTTCGAGCTTTATTTATTACCTAAAAACACAAAATTAATTAATACAAATATTTATTCTTGAAAACAAAGAAAACACGGAATCTGGGATAATATCTGATTTCTAAGCGCAAAAGATGAGTAAAATGCCAATAAAAGGTGTATAAATATGCACTATTTGGCACTCATCAAATACCCCCAAACCTGAATTTTACTTGTCCTCAAGTAAAACAAAAAATAAGAAATCCTAACTATACCCATGTCGCAGGTTTCTCGAATGCATTTAGCGTATGCACTAAGCCTTTAAACCCCTAGGTGTCCCTAGTGGACGAGTTGTAGTCTCGTGAGGGTTTACAAGAGGTGTACCCACAAAACCTTCTCCAACTTCAGAGTGTAAAAGAGTCTCAAGCATCCAAGGAGCTATGAGGACATAGAGTTTCGCATGCTAGTAATGTGAAGTTAGAACTATCGAAGAACGCATTCTCATCCTTAAGTCTTTGAGCGAGAAGTAACCATACCATATGAAAGAACTCGGATTCGATTGTGATCATAAGCCTCGACTTCTGCCTCACCATTAGGTTTTATGATAATTGCACTCAAAAAGATCGCTTTTTTAGTCTCTCATGTGTGCGAGCAGGAATAAAGAGAGAAATCCTGCACACGTTGTAGGTAAGAAGGCTAACCTTCTGAAATAAAATCTGGAGACTCCACAAAAGTGTGGACAAAAAGAATCTTTTTCTGATGATCTCTAAGGAAGGAAATCATCCATTAGCAAGGGTGAGAGTACTCACTACCTTTTCACCCGATCGGCAATTAATATCACTCTCTCATAAGAACCATAGAAACGTCTTCAATCTTCGGTCTTCGGTCTTCAAATGTTGATGACGAACTTCTAAACTTCACAAAACTTGACAATTTTTAACTTTTCTACTCAATTTCCTTGTTACTTGGAATTTTCTTCTTTACCATGGTGGTATCAAAACTAAGAAAATAAACTACAATTTTTTTTTTTTTTTTTTTTTTTATTGTTTTTTTTTTTTTTTTTTTTTGTAAGAACTTCACTATATACATTAATTGAAAATAAAAACAGTAAAACTACTAACTCCATGGATGAAGGACTATATCACACAATTTCCATAACTTGTATTGTCTTGATTTTACAAACTTCATTAATTCTCATCCTATTTTCTTCTCTTTTCTTTGTTGCACGTAACCTTGGACTATATCAACTTTTCTTCGAATATTCTGATATTGCTCCGCTTGCTGACGATGATGTGTTTCTATGGGTCTTGCTGATTGAGAGAGAGAATGATGCTAACGGCAAATCGGTATTTAGAAGGAGTTTTCATCTTTAGACGTCACCCTCATGATTGACAAAAACTAGCACTCAAGAGATCAAAAGTAGTGCTGAAAATGGTGCGAAGTTGGGTAGCTCACCATTCCTACCCGGAATTTACGTAAGGTGACACACACTCTAACAGCTTTTCTAGAAAGTTGCAAAAAATGAAGGTTGGTGCCTCACTTGATGTAAAATGGGTAGTCTCCACTATGGGTGATCACAATTCTACTACCGAATATCTAACAACACCTAATTCGCTCTCCGGTATGGTTAAATCCAACTTTAACGCTCTAATCAACTAAGGAACCCGATTGTGTTCTCCTTAGTACTTCCAAGTTTCGTTATTTCGGTCAGATTCTCTATGTAAACATAGCTAAAAGCATGCTAGTGACTCTAAAATCTCTAAAAGTTGGAGGTTTTTATTTGCAAAAAGTTTTTGAATTTTTGATTTTTTTTTTTTTTTTTTTTTTTTTTTTTTTTTTTGAAAATAAAAGGTAAAATAAAAGACTAAAAACTCTAAATGCAAAATAAAAACTAAAAACTCTAAATACAAATGCACCCCCAAACCTAAATCATACATTGTCCTCAATGTGTCACAGATAGGAAAAATTTAAATAGTCACATACCATGAGAACTATGCTGATAAGAGAAAAGGGAAGAGATTACCGGATGTCGGCAGGAGCAAGGTTGAGCTTCATTAGTCAAGGCTAGAATCCAACATTCTCAGTGGAGATCATATCGGATTAGCACAAAATACGCACAAGAAGACTCAACCGATGTAAGAAAGAAAAAATTTAACAAGTCCTACTGGATATATACAATGAAAATTCACCATAAACCAAAAGTCTAAAGAGTTGAGGATCAACCCAATAGAAATTATGTACACACATGAACAGCCTTACACAAATATAATATGAGAGTGCAAGTAAGACTGTATGTGAATGAGCTTCCCCCAAACCTAAACTTGTGAACGGGTGTGTTTGGGAGCACAAAATCTTGCAATTTTAAAGGTACGTCATGCAAAAGGTCTAACTCAAAGTGAGTTTTGCTAAGAACAGGCAGACACACACATTCCAACTGTGGCTCCTTAAGAGTGTTATACTTTGATGCAAAATAGTCCAAGAGGACTTGAGAAGCACAAAGCTCTAGGCCTAAGTTAGGCATTTTTAGAAAAGTTGGTTTTGCAATTTTGTGACAAACTACACCTAGGTTGGGTGAAGGAGTTTCAATTTGTGACTCAGGAGAGAGGTTAGGTACATCTACGTTATGTTCATGTATAAAATCATTTGCACCATCACACACTTTCCTAAAGTCAGAAGAGGGTAAATCATGTTCATTTTCACAGGACATTTCCACAGGTTCCACATCATCATCACATATATGAATATTAGAAGAAGCATCATTCATAGGGTTCACAGAAGAGACACTTGATGTCTCTGAACCTAAAGATTCTACTACATTTTCAAAATACACATGCTCTTCATATTCATATTCATCATTATCATCATAGAAATGCATTTCACCCTGAAATTCCTCCCTCTCCTCATTTAGTGCATCACAGATTTGACTCAATTTGAGTTCTAAACTCCCAAACCTTTGCTCAAGGTTTTGATTCAATTCTAGAAATTCATTATGTTGTTCAATGAAAGGAGAGTTTTCACTAGTGGGTATGCATTCCTCATATGGATATTCATTGTATGGTTGTGCATGAGGTTCACTAGAGAAGGGAAGTTCAAACATGTTGCTATGTTGATGGTCATGCATTGCATTCATTTCAAGCCTAGCATTTTGCTCCATGAGTGTTTCCATTATTGATTGCAAACTAGGAGTTGGGGGAGTATAAAATTGTTCATCTCCCCACTGTGGTGAATGATGCATGTGTGCAGGTTGATTATGGTCCCAATAGTCACTTCTAGACACTTCGTATATTGGATTATCATGGTTTTCCCTAGACTGCCTAAAATCATGCAAGATATAACAGTATTCAGCAGGGTGGTCTAAGCCACCACATAAGGTGCAAGCATGCATTTCATATTGCCTAGAAAAACTAGATTCGACAGATTGCTTTTCTAAAGCAGATTGCCTATCTAAAGCAGATAGTCGAGATTCTAATTGATCCAAAAGTGATGACTGGGTATGAAAAAATTGTTCATTTTCAACCTGTAGTGGATGATGTATGTGATCATAATGATTAGGGTATGTGAGGTCAGGGCCCTGAGAAGGCCCATAAAATTCCCTAAAGTCACTATGGTATGTGGGGTGTTCATCCTGTGAAAGGTGCCCGTAAGCAAGCTCTCTAAGGGATTTGTTTGAATCCCCAGATGCGGACCAAAATCCTGACATGATTTATCAAATTGAACTCACAATCTAATTTGGTTTATGTGGGTTTGTTTGGTTTAAATGGGTTCATTTTTGTTTTTGTAAACTTTGGTTTATGTGGGAAACCCAGGTTGCTGTGGGCTTGTTGTTTGGTTTTTTTGTGAGTTTTGGTTTGTTTGGGATTTGTTGTTTGAAGCCCAGGATTTGTGTAGAATTGTACAGCCCAGTTGTGTGCACAGCCCAGGTTGGGTTGAGTTGGGCTTGGTTTGGTGTAAGCCCAAGTGGTTGTGTAGAACCTGATGACCCGGTTGTGTGCAGTCAGCCCAGCAGTGTGGGTCTTGGTCTTCAGCCCAGCAATTTGATTGTGGGCTTCGGTTATGCAGAGTGCAAGCCCAGTGGTTGGGCTTGCAGTTGTTGAGCTTAGCTTGGCAGGGTTTATAGCCTAAAGGGAGTTTAGTCAAGTTTGATCAGAGCCAGCAGCTCAGGTGAAAAACAGCACAAGATAATCAAAACTCACACTCAATGACTCTTGATTTCTCAAGACTTAGCACACATCAATACTTGAAATTGTTTGGTGAGAGATTGCACAAGCATGTGCAAAGCAAGGTTGATGACAAACAGGTAATTTGCTGTAAAATTTTGCACAGCACAAGAAAACAACAAGTTCACACACAATGACACAGCTCAAGGTGCTTAGAGAAATCAACACAGGGAGTCACCAGCTCACAAAAGAACAGCACTGCTCAGTTTAGTAGTGCTCAGCAGCACAAACTCAGTTTAGTCGCACAGGGCAAGCTCAGCAGGGTTTATACAAATACAGATTTCAGTTGAGGTTAAAAACTCAAGGTACAGGGCAAATGGAGTTTACAGTCTTTGCAGGTTGAGCTCAAAACACGGGGCTTATGCACAAGTCACAACAGATGCAGGGGTCTGGCAGAACTTGGCTCACCAGGGCAGATGGGTTATGCATAGCACATCACTCACAAAAGAAATGACACCTAGAGCTAGGCACTCCGCAGTATGGCAGTTGTTGATAATGCACAGCACAGTAGATGGATTTCAGGTGTTGATCAATGCCTAGCAGAGGTGTTATCATGCATTGAAGGCACTAGGGGAGATGGCTAAGGGTTGAGCTCGGGTTTGCAACAGAATAGAGTAAAGCAAGTGCCAAACACGGGGTTGTGGCTATACGGTCTATAGTGGTAGACCAAGGGTTGAGCACGGGGATTATAATATGCCATTACTAACCTCAAGTGGTCTCACGATTTCATCAACAAATACATGCACGAGTTATATTAGCGATGCATTTCGAAGGTCACTCAACACAAAGACAAGACAGAATGCAATACAAAATGCCCTGGAGCTTGAGATGATGGTCGTTCTTGCCGGATGCAATGCAATACAGGGTGGCTCACTAGGCATGGAATGATGCAAGATGAAAGACTAAAGGCTCACTAGGGTGTGGTCATTTTGAAAGACAAGCACAAAAATGAAGCATGAACAATGGGAATGAATGAGAGACCGGATCCCAAGGACTTGTGTGTGCTTTAAAGTGAGCTTGGCTAACTGAATTTCAAGGTAACACAATGGAGATAAGAACCTAAACTAAGGTATAAAATAGTGACAAGGGATGCTAAGGTCTCGTTCCACCAACTCCTCGTGCTCAACTAAATTGAACTCCTTGTTCTATGGAAGTTAGGGGTAGGATGTCAATTCCACCACTTAACTAGGATATAACAGACATCTTCTTGGGTGTTGAGCGGGAGCGGCGATCGTTGATGTGCTAGGTGGAGCAACACCGAAACCCTAACAACAAAATTAAAGCATCAAAATAATGGATGTGGCGTGAGGAAGATCTCAATGGCTCGAGCTTCCCCTTTGAGCGGGCTCTAGGGATCCGGGTCATGGTTAGCTCGGGAGAGGAGGAAAGAGAAGATAGAGGAGTAAAAGCCCATGTCTTCCTCGTAGGATGGAGTTGGGTTGCAATGTGCTAGGTGGAGCGACCGTTGGATGTAGCTGAGGAAGATCTCAATGGCTCGCGGGCGGATCCAGGGTCATGGTTAGCTCAAGCCCATGCTTTATGCTCCATCCATGGATGCTTGACTCCAATTCTTCGCTCCTTGGCTCCTCAGATTCTTCGAGCTTTATTTATTACCTAAAAACACAAAATTAATTAATACAAATATTTATTCTTGAAAACAAAGAAAACACAGAATCTGGGATAATATCTGATTTCTAAGCGCAAAAGATGAGTAAAATGCCAATAAAAAGGTGTATAAATATGCACTATTTGGCACTCATCAACACAACACTTGATATCTTCTCAAATATCTTCCATAACTCCAAAATCTTCATCTTTTTAATGAAAAATATCTTCCGGAATAATTTTTATTTTATCCTTCACAATGTTTCCTTCTCCAACTTAAACTCCCTATTAATAGATAAATCAAATCTTGAAAAGATATTCTCTCTGATTACACAACATATTCTCTTCTATTATACAAAATTCCCATAAAAAATCGTTTTCAAAGGAAATAAGATGAGGTGCCACTTATCAAAAGACGTGAGTGTCTTTGGCAATTTTCCGGAGTGCCTTTAATAATTTTCTCCGTGTTAGAGCATTGCTCAGTTGAACCCACCAAGCGTTGGTATGTCAAGTTTGGTTGTCATATTTTAGTGAACCAAAACTCATTTAAAGAGTCGCTTGATTATTTAATAGAGTCAACTTCATATAGGTTAGCTTGAAAGTATTAGGATATGAGACATTACAAGTATTACGTGAAGACTTGAAAAATGTGAAGAAGTAAGGAGCTACAACGACGACATCATCCTTCCACTTGAGGTTAGTAATGACTTGAACTGTTTCATTCCTAACGTATCTTTCAAGTCGTGCATATTGAAAACATAACTGCGAAGCTGTGAATGATTATACTCTAGTTAGACGTAGTATTAAGGAATACAATACGAAGTATAACGCTTATCTTTTAAACTTCGTATATAAGACATCGACATAATCGTATGAATGCTATTGTGATTATGTATGGGTATGGGTGAAGATTTCGTCCTAGGAAACAATGTTTTACATTCGTTTAAAGGAAGTACAATTCATAAACTTGTTTTATGAATCGAAAGGGAAATCGCTAGGCTTATTGGTATTGTTATTCATTGCAAATCTTTGGATTACCAATATGTGTGTTTAGTATAATCGCTCGTAACTTGTTTATGTATCTTGGTAAAACTATTCACAAGGCCTGACTTTTATATTTGTATGACTTTTATTAGTGAAACCGATCTTAAGTAATCACCTGAGATGGTATGATCGATTTGTTGTAATTGGTATGACCAACTTTAGAGATTGGGGAACCGATCCTAGTAAGAGGTGCAACCGATCACAAAAGGGTAATCGATCCTTGTAAGAGGTGCAACAAGTTTTTAGTAATTGGGGAACCGATCCTATGAACATGTGCAAAAAATACAAGTTAGATACCATATATATGTGGGAACCGATCCTAGTACCTAGTCAACCAAGTTTTGGTAACTAGCGTGACTAATTCTAGTACCCACATGGAGGTAGAACCGAAACTTGTTTTGGTAGAACCGTGAAACCCATGATTGCTGATTTGATAGGATAATCAATCAAATAGTTCTTGGAAGTTAGATGAACCAATTCTAAACTCGTTTGGAAGTGTGGCAAATCGGTTCCAAGATTGTAGATATGAAAAAGGATGTACAAATTAAAGATGTCGACATACTTTGAACATGTGGAGTAACGCTTATCTTTTATTCTTCAAATATATTCCTTAATAGCTAAAGGAGAATCCCGGATCGAAATAAATTAAGAATCTTTTAATTAAGGTTTTTAGTTTTATATGTTTTTAATTTCCAGCAATTAAAATGCATATCTTTAGAAAATAAAAATTGGTAATGTGCATTTACTAATTGGAGATTTTCTACTGAGATTTCGGTCAATATTTGGACAAAGCATTTCCAGGAATTATGGAAACCGAATTTGGAAATATATTGCATATCTTGAGAATATTTTCGGTTTTGGAAATTCCTTGGTGTCCAAACTTCCTTGGTCTATAAATATTGAAGTTTGCATTTCGAGCAAACTGATCCTCAGAGCCAGCAAAACTACCTTGTTGTGTTGTTACTGGTAGAGTCGTCTATTCGGAGAGGAAAGTAACCTAATTAGGCGAAATCTCTTACGACCTCTCGTTTTAAAGACTTCTTTGGGATTGGGAAGCTCTACGAGTACCGTTGGTGGGAAACTAGATAATTGCAGTTTATTATTAGTTTTCGATTGATTTGATTGACTAACGGTTGTTGAACTTTGATTGCACCTAGTTTATTTATGCTTGAGAATCTTCTCTTCTGATATAAGATTCACTCAAACTAGATCGAAGTTTCGACGGGGATCTTTAGACTGTTTGTAGATCTAAACATGTCTTGTGATAATCCATTGTTAACAGATTCCGTTCTGTGTGTGATTGATCACAAGAGATTCAAGTTGATTGTGTGCAGGTGTTTATTGAAGATCTAAGAAGATTTGAAGACGAATAAGATTTCTGATTTGGGTTCATAATCTTTGGTGTGCACAAAACTTGATCGGCTGGGGATCCAACTATAATCGGTTTATCTTTGTGATAGATTTGATTGATTAGCTGAGTATATCGGCATCAATACGTTTCTTTGTGATTCGAAGTATTGATTGCATAATCTTAACAATTACTTTGGTAGTTGTTGAAAAGATAGATCTAAGGACCTGACAAAGGAGTTTATTGGGATAAACGAAAGAGCCTTTTGTCAAACTCATATCACTTGATTGAAAAGAGTTGTTACCGAACAAATTTGTTGTTCCTTATTGCAAGTTGGAGGCGCAGGGATACAAACGGAACTAGGTGAACTATAGGTTTAGTTGCTTGGTCTCAACTATACGAAGTTGGTTTAGATTTTGTATAGCAGCTTAATCCTGAGAGTATTCAATTCTGGACAAGGTCCCGGGGTTTTTCTGCATTTGCGGTTTCCTCGTTAACAAAATCTTGTTGTGTCATTTACTTTATATTCCGCATTATAATTGTTGTTATTATAATTAAAGTAAATTGCACTTGTACGTTAACAGGGCACTTGATATTGATCCCATTGGTTTCGGTCTTTACCATACCTTTTATCAAGTGATCACTTTGTTGTTGTATTGTCTCGATTCCATATCCATAGACGATCACACAAAGTGTATTGGTTTTTTCCACTTGACTTTGATATTTAATTCACGTGTTATGCTAGTTTGGACTAACCCTATATCAAGTGGTCACTGTGTTGAAATATTCCTTGAGTGATTGTTGCTCCAAGAGGTTTATACACAGTGGGTCTTGTATAGGTTGTGATCAAAATAAAAGATTGTGGTGTATTTGGGTACCCTCGTTTTTTCACTCCGGGGGGTGCAAACATCACTTTTCAATCAACTTTTTCCACAACTCCTATTTATACACAAAAACTTGATATCTTCCCAAATATCTTCCATAACTCCAAAATGTTCATCTTTTTAATGAAAAATATCTTCCGGAATAATTTTTATTTTATTCTTCACAATGTTTCCTTCTCCAACTTAAACTCCCTATTAATAGATAAATCAAATCTTGAAAAGATATTCTCTCTGATTACACAAAATATTCTCTTCTATTATACAAAATTCCCATAAAAAATCGTTTTCAAAGGAAATAAGATGAGGTGCCACTTATCAAAAGACGTGAGTGTCTTTGGCAATTTTCCGGAGTGCCTTTAATAATTTTCTCCGTGTTAGAGCATTGCTCAGTTGAACCCACCAAGCGTTGGTATGTCAAGTTTGGTTGTCATATTTTAGTGAACCAAAACTCATTTAAAGAGTCGCTTGATTATTTAATAGAGTCAACTTCATATAGGTTAGCTTGAAAGTATTAGGATATGAGACATTACAAGTATTACGTGAAGACTTGAAGAATGTGAAGAAGTAAGGAGCTACAACGACGACATCATCCTTCCACTTGAGGTTAGTAATGACTTGAACTGTTTCATTCCTAACGTATCTTTCAAGTCGTGCATATTGAAAACATAACTGCGAAGCTGTGAATGATTATACTCTAGTTAGACGTAGTATTAAGGAATACAATACGAAGTATAACGCTTATCTTTAAAATTCGTATATAAGACATCGACATAATCGTATGAATGCTATTGTGATTATGTATGGGTATGGGTGAAGATTTCGTCCTAAGAAACAATGTTTTACATTCGTTTAAAGGAAGTACAATTCATAAACTTGTTTTATGAATCGAAAGGGAAATCGCTAGGCTTATTGGTATTGTTATTCATTGCAAATCTTTGGATTACCAATATGTGTGTTTAGTATAACCTCTCGTAACTTGTTTATGTATCTTGGTAAAACTATTCACAAGGCCTGACTTTTATATTGGTATGACTTTTATTAGTGAAACCAATCTTAAGTAATCACCTGAGATGGTATGATCGATTTGTTGTAATTGGTATGACCAACTCTAGAGATTGGGGAACCGATCCTAGTAAGAGGTGCAACCGATCACAAAAGGGTAATCGATCCTTGTAAGAGGTGCAACAAGTTTTTAGTAATTGGGGAACCGGTCCTATG
Organism: Papaver armeniacum; assembly: GCA_023531295.1. NCBI lineage: Eukaryota > Viridiplantae > Streptophyta > Magnoliopsida > Ranunculales > Papaveraceae > Papaver > Papaver armeniacum. The sequence continues at coordinate 30,197 of JAJJWW010002270.1, forward strand.
AACATGTGCAACAAATACAAGTTAGATACCATATATATGTGGGAACCGATCCTAGTACCTAGTCAACCAAGTTTTGGTAACTAGCGTGACTAATTCTAGTACCCACATGGAGGTAGAACCGAAACTTGTTTTGGTAGAACCGTGAAACCCATGATTGGTGATTTGATAGGATAATCAATCACATAGTTCTTGGAAGTTAGATGAACCAATTCTAAACTCGTTTGGAAGTGTGGCAAATCGGTTCCAAGATTGTAGATATGAAAAAGGATGTACAAATTAAAAATGTCGACATACTTTGAACATGTGGAGTAACGCTTATCTTTTATTGTTCAAAGATATTCCTTAATAGCTAAAGGAGAATCCCGGATCGAAATAAATTGAGAATCTTTTAATTAAGGTTTTTAGTTTTATATGCTTTTAATTTCCAGCAATTAAAATGCATATCTTTAGAAAATAAAAATTGGTAATGTGCATTTACTAATTGGAGATTTTCTACTGAGATTTCGGTCAATATTTGGACAGAGCATTTCCAGGAATTATGGAAACCGAATTTGGAAATATATTGCATATCTTGAGAATATTTTCGGTTTTGGAAATTCCTTGGTGTCCAAACTTCCTTGGTCTATAAATATTGAAGTTTGCATTTCGAGCAAACTAATCCTCAGAGCCAGCAAAACTACCTTGTTGTGTTGTTACTGGTAGAGCCGTCTATTTGGAGAGGAAAGTAACCTAATTAGGCGAAATATCTTACGACCGCTCGTTTTAAAGACTTCTTTGGGATTGGGAAGCTCTACGAGTACCGTTGGTGGGAAACTAGATAATTGCAGTTTATTATTAGTTTTCGATTGATTTGATTGACTAACTGTTGTTGAACTTTGATTGCACCTAGTTTATTTATGCTTGAGAATCTTCTCTTCTGATATAAGATTCACTCAAACTAGATCGAAGTTTCGACGGGGATCTTTAGACTGTTTGTAGATATAAACACGTCTTGTGATAATCCATTGTTAACAGACTCCGTTCTGTGTGTGATTGATCACAAGAGATTCAAGTTGATTGTGTGCAGGTGTTTATTGAAGATCTAAGAAGATTTGAAGACGAATAAGATTTCTGATTTGGGTTCATAATCTTTGGTGTGCACAAAACTTGATCTGCTGGGGATCCAACTATAATCGGTTTATCTTTGTGATAGATTTGATTGATTAGCTGAGTATATCGGCATCAATACGTTTCTTTGTGATTCGAAGTATTGATTGCATAATCTTAACAATTACTTTGGTAGTTGTTGAAAAGATAGATCTAAGGACCTGACAAAGGAGTTTATTGGGATAAACGGAAGAGCCTTTTGTCAAACTCATATCACTTGATTGAAAAGAGTTGTTACCGAACAAATTTGTTGTTCCTTATTGCAAGTTGGAGGCGCAGGGATACAGACGGAACTAGGTGAACTATAGGTTTAGTTGCTTGGTCTCAACTATACGAAGTTGGTTTAGATTTTGTATAGCAGCTTAATCCTGAGAGTATTCAATTCTGGACAAAGTCCCGGGGTTTTTCTGCATTTGCGGTTTCCTCGTTAACAAAATCTTGTTGTGTCATTTACTTTATATTCCGCATTATAATTGTTGTTATTATAATTAAAGTAAATTGCACTTGTACGTTAACAGGGCACTTGATATTGATCCCATTGGTTTCGGTCTTTACCGTACCTTTTATCAAGTGATCACTTTGTTGTTGTATTGTCTCGATTCCATATCCATAGACGATCACACAAAGTGTATTGGTTTTTTCCACTTGCCTTTGATATTTAATTCACGTGTTATGCTAGTTTAGACTAACCCTATATCAAGTGGTCACTGTGTTGAAATATTCCTTGAGTGATTGTTGCTCCAAGAGGTTTATACACAGTGGGTCTTGTATAGGTTGTGATCAAAATAAAAAATTATGGTGTATTTGGGTACCCTCGTCTTTTCACTCCGGGGGTGCAAACATCACTTTTCAATCAACTTTTTCCACAACTACTATTTATACACAAAACTTGATATCTTCCCAAATATCTTCCATAACTCCAAAATCTTCATCTTTTTAATGAAAAATATCTTCCGGAATAATTTTTATTTTATTCTTCACAATGTTTCCTTCTCCAACTTAAACTCTCTATTAATAGATAAATCAAATCTTGAAAAGAGATTCTCTCTGATTGCACAAAATATTCCCATAAAAAATCGTTTTCAAAGGAAAAAAGATGAGATTCCACTTATCAAAGACGTGAGTGTCTTCAGCAAATTTTGGGGTGCCTTTAGTAATTTTCTCTCGGGGGGGGTGGGTGGGTGGGTGGGTGGGTGGTGCAAACATCACTTTTCGAGCAACTTTTTCCACGAGAGTTTATTTCTCCAAACACACCTATAAATACACAAAACACCATAATAAGCACAAAAATGAGCACTAACAAAATAGACAATTGAGAACAAATCAGACACAAAAATATGTCTATCAACACCTTCTTTTTAATAATAATTTTGCATCAGCCGGCGACGAGGTCTGGTGTTTTTCCTGGCGAGTGAAAGGCAGGATTTTGCATCAGCCTAATCTCATCCCCTCTCTTTTCCGTTTTCCTTTTAGGTTTTTGATTTTTCTTCCCTTCTGATTTTTCTCTACGCTGTTTCTTTTTGGTATTTGATTTTCCTTTTCCCTCTTTTCGTTCTTTTTCTTTTTCGACCTAGGGTAAACTACTTGTTTTAGGGTTTGCAGTTCATGCCTTCAACAACTCGCTCTTCTGATTCTCGGACCCTACAGTTATCTTCATCACAAGCTGGTTCTCAGGATTTTGTAAATGGGTTAACTTCATCTTGTTCTACGAAGGAGGTTGTTCATCATGATGGCTACTGCCATTACCCTTTCAAAAATCATGATGGCTGTCAGGATGGGGTTAATGGCAGGGGATATGCTAAGGGCTCTCTCTTCCGGCACCTGCATGATAGATATTTCTTTTCTGAAGAGAACATGAACAGCTATAGGGTTTTGATGTCCACTGATTTTGCAGGTATACCTAGCTTGGGAGAGAGTCATTCGTCAGGTTCGTATGTGGCTATATAGTAGGTGCATGCGCCTGCATGCCTGGAGGTTACCGTGTATAGGAAACGAAGGTGATGTTCATGAGTTTATTGCCAGACCTTTTAATGGAATTACAACAGACTTTCTCATTCACGGACTGGACATGCCAGTGGAGGTCATGGATGTTAATGAAGACGTTGCAGTGGAAGTTAGAGATGTGAATGAGGACGAGTTGTTTTCTATTTCACCGGAACTGCTCAAAGCAGTTTTTCAGAAGCAGATTACCACTGTTTCGTGCATCCCCCATCAGTGTAGGCTTCACTTCTCAAGGGTTTTAAAGGTATGTCTGGACAGAGTGTTGGCTAATCCAGTTGATTTGTCTTCCTGGATTCGTCTTAGAGCATTGCTTGGTCGAACTCGCAAGCGTTGCTATCTCAAGCTTGTTTGTCAAATTTAGTTGTCAAAACTATATGTCTTGATTTCTAGTTTACTTATGGCTAAGTCTCGGTCTAGGATAGTTAAGTGTAGTTGAGCTCCAGACTCCATGGCGATCATCTTACGAAGACGAAGAACTACTCAAGGAACCAGTGGAACTTCATCCGACTAAAAGGTATGTGGAGACTTGAACTTATCTATCACTCAAAAGTCTACTCTATCTACTACTCTTGAGACAAAAGTCGTATAAGTATGATAGTTTTCATACATGCACATTTGCTATTTCGAGCCGACTTTACTCGCCTATCTTTTTCTCGAAATATGTATTGGTAAGCTTTCTCTTTAACCATTTTTCATCTTTACCCGTGATGAAAGTCATGATGACGTTTCAATCTTGAAAATGGCTTTGATGACGATAGTTGTGAATACCGACTATTATAACATTATAGAAGAATGTTTCAATGATTGAAATGTAGAGTTGAGATTACCATCTATGGATATAAGCATATATAGTGTGTTCGCACATTAGTGTATAAATCCATGTACCGGAAACCAAGTGTGTGTATATGTGTGCATACGGTATTGGTGAAGGAGACAGGTTGGGTACGCGTACTGGTGGAACTTTTCTACCCGAAAAATTCTGTTGAGTTTGGAAACCAAAGCCAACTCAATTCCGATAGCTAAGGTACGCATACCCGTACGCGTACCCAAGCTGGTTATTTCTCAAATCGGTAGTTCATGAACTTAAAACAATAAATTATAAGGAATGCAATCTTTGCAAACCGTGGCTATATTGTTCATGAATTGATTCGAATGGATCAAACCGATTTTGTTTCAATTGTGTCTATGAATAAAGACCTAAACAATTGAACAACTCTTCAACTAGTTCTTATGAGTCATTTGAACTAGTTATGAGAAAGATGAATACGGTTAATATGGAAGTGCTCATATGGCTAAACATTGGTTAACTATTTGTGAACCAACTAAGTGTACACATTTAGGTACGGTTACTCAAACCTAAATGAAATACATTTCATTTGTGTTTGACAAGCTAAGTTTCGATCTAACGGTTGAAAGATATTAGCTTGTATCTAATCAGGTTTTCATCTAACGGTGAATATTGAATGCTTTGTTACTAAGCTAACATAGATTGCAAACCCTGATGTGAAAACTATATAAGGGGAACTCTAGCAACTGGAAAAACTAATCCCCACACCTCTTGTGTGATACTAGTTGGTTTTTCTAGAGTCGATTCTCCTTTAACCTTAGGTTTCTTCTCGAGACCCTGTAGGTGGTAGACGCATTTATGTGTCTAATTTGTCCTCAATGTTTCGTATTGTTAGTCTCGATTTTTGTACTAATTTTGGTGTTTTTATGTGTGTGTAGGTGTTTTTGGAGAAATACACTTGTGTGGAAAAAGTTGCTCAAAAAGTGTTATTTGGACCCCGGGAGAAAAGTGATAAAGGCACCCTCAATTTGGATAAGGGCACCCTGTGCACCCAAGCTGATATAGGCGCCCATGTTTTGGATCGGGGCACTTCATCCTCTCCATTTCAAATTTGGTTTTGGCGGGAAAGTTTTTAACAGAACTGACAGATTCTTGGTTCGAGCTTTGGAGTTGTTTTAGAGCGATTCAATGGCTGAAACTTCTAGGGATGGTCTGTTTGGGCTTAACAGACTTGGTGAGTGTATTTTGTTCGACTGAATTTGGCTGTATAATCCACACGAAGAGAACAGAGGTGCGTGTGCAAGGGAGGAGTTATTCACGGGATGACAGTGTAGATACGTGTGTTTGACGCCGCAAGAAGAAGCATGGAGAAGTAAAAAAGGAAGTTTCAAAGACTATCAAACACTCGGGAAGTTAATTCGTAGGGGAAGAAATCTCGTGGTCATCAAGAAAAATATTTTCCGAGTAAATGAAAATATTCCGGAGTAATGAGCGAAGATTCTTGTCCAAATTGAGTATATAAAGGTTGCTGGGGTCGATAATAAGAAGGACGGAGAGTTTGGGAGGTTTTAGAACACGAGAAGAGCAAAAAAATCGAAGTTGCAGACTGCCATTTTCTGCTGCTGCATCTCTGAAGAACACGAAGAACGGACCATCAAAGACAGTCGTTCTTCTACAGTAAACAGCGACACTTTAACGTGGGTCGTACACTGCGGCAGACTTAAAATCCGTAACAGTTTCAATCCTCTTTGTAATAGTGTTTGCAACATTTATAATCGTTGCAAACACGCGATTTTCATCTTATTCTCCATTGCATCATTTGTAAACCTCTTTTGAGCAATAAAAATGGATTTTGAGCGTGTTTCCAACATGATGAGCTAGAACCCATCACTGGGACGACGGAGGAAGACAAATTTCATACATGGGTAATTTTAATTAATTCTCTATTTGACTTTTGCACTAATTAAAATAGAATTATGATTTGATTAAATTGGTTGTTATTCAATTAGATAGGTTATGCTTTGTTTAGATAATCTATGCTTAGGGATACAACTAATCTTTTGAGAGTCTACCTTGGCAAAAATAAGAGTCCATGTTTTTATTTGTTGAGCTATAATTGTTAAAAGAATTAATATTTGAACCTTTTGTTATGAGTTTGGCGGAATCGAATCCCAAGAATTAACTCTCTCCGTCTTGTGACATAAATTGTATATATTCTGTATTTTTATTATTTTTCTTTATTAAATCCTAAGATCGATCTCATCAAGTCCGAGTGAACGACAACCTTACTACCACTTTCTACAACATTATTGAGTCACATCAGTAGGTTAACGATTGAAAGACTTCATTGGGATTGTGAAGCCAGACGAAACTACTTTTCTTGTAGTTGAGCAATCTGATATTGCCATTTTCTATCGTACGAGTTCAATTGAATAATTGACTTGAGATTATATCTCCGATAGGGCAAGATAAAAAGAAATAACAAACATCTTCGTCTTATCGTTTGTGATTCCGCAATATCTTGTTTCGCTACCTTACGATTAAGATTATTGTGAGGTGATTGATAATTCTAGGTTTTTCTTCAGGAATATAAGTCCGGGTTATCAATTAGTTCATGTTCACCTTGATTTCTATCAAAAGACGGAACAAACTCTTAGGTTTATCTATTATCTTAGACTTTTCTGTGTGATACATATTTGTTTATTAAAGTCTTCGACTTTGGGTCGTAGAACTCTTATTTGTGGGTGAAATCAGCTAAGGGAATCAAGTGCGTAGTATCCTGTTGGGATCAGAGACATAAGGAACACAACTGTACCTTGAATCAGTGTGAGATTGATTAGGGTTCAACTACAGTCCAAACCGAAGTTAGTTTGTAGTAGGCCGATTGTCGCGTAGCGGCTTAATACGGTGGGTGTTCAATCTGGACTAGGTCCCGGGTTTTTCTCGCATTTGCGGTTTCCTCGTTAACAAAACTTTAGGTGTCTGTGTTATTTCTATTCCGCGTTATATTTTGTTATATAATTGAAATATCACAGGTTGTGCGTTGTATCGATCAATTGTGAAATCCAACCTTTGGTTGTTGATTGGAAATTGATTGATCCTTGGATATTGGTCTTTGGTACCATCCAAGTTTATATTTCTTGTCTTTGATAAAGACTCACAGATTTATATTTGTTTGAGTATAGATCAAATCGAGAGATAGAGATATTAACTCCTTGATATACTTTTTATTAAGATTGAGTCTGACTGTCTAGTTGATTCTCTTAAAAGTATATTTGAATTAGTCCACACAGATTGCTAATCGAAATATTGGGTGAGGTTGTTTGAACCCCGCATTTTCAATTGGTATCAGAGAAGGCAAACACGTTTAAAGACCTTATCAGTCTGTGTTTGTAGCGATCTGACTCTATGGACAAAGGTGCTATCTCTATTAACGTACCACCAGTCTTCGATGGCTCAAACTACTTATGGTGGAAAATTGTTATGCGAGCTTTTCTTCAAACACATGATTTTCAACCATGGGTATATGTTGTTAATGGCTATAATGCTCCCGTTGTGGCAATAGATAACGCTATTGTTCCAAAGAATATTGGCGAATACGATGCTGCTGAGATACTTGCTGCAAAGCAAAAATCCGACGGTTTGAATGCCATCATACATGCCATTACCCCAAATTTTCAGCACCATGTGTCAAATTGCACTAGGTCTAAAGATGCGTGGGATATCTTAGAAACCGTATTCGAAGGAAATACTAGTGAAAAAGAAGCCAGGCTTCAAAACCTAAATTCTGATTGGGAAAACCTTCGTATGGCATATGAAGATTCATTTGATGAGTTTAATCACAAAGTGTGTGAAATTGTTAATGCATCTTTTGCATTGGGTAAGACTATTCCTGAAAAAGACATTGTGATGAAAATTCTCAGATCGCTGCCATCTAGATACGATTCTAAGAAGCATGCCATCGTTGAGGGACATAACCTTGATAATCTCTCCAGAAATACGCTAGTTGGGAAGCTTAAGATCTTTGATCACGAGCATTCATCCAAATCTAAGGATATTGCGTTCAAAGCACTAAAAGACACAAAATTACTTGATAAAAGTAAAAATGTGTATATCTCCGAAGATGATCACTCTGAGACTGATTCATCAGATGAAGATCTTGAAAAATCGGTCTCGATGATCACAAGACAATTTAGGGATCTTCTGTTGAAGAGAAGTAAAAAGTTCTCCAGAGATAAGCTCAAAGCATCAATCAAACCTCATAATCGTATTCCTCCTAAAAACAGGGACACAGATGAAACTGATGACGAGGATATGCCTCGGTTCTTTAAGTGTAAGGGATTTGGTCATTTTGCAAACGAGTGCCCAAATCGTAGAAAATACACTGGGAACAAAGGTCTTGCTGTGACACTTGATGAGATGTCTGACAATTATGATTCATCAATCTTGATAATCTTCTATAAGAGAACCCAATCAAGATGGAAGAATCATTTGACCCCTCTGTTGGAAACTCTATGTTTAATGTTTCAGGATCAACTATGTGCCTAGCAACTTGCACATCTTGGGCGCCTGAACCATCTTATATGTTGACATGCTCATACTGTTCACTCAAGGGTCATGAACTTTCAAAGTGTTTCAAGTATAAACACAAGATGAGATATGTCAACAAGCTTCAACGAAGAGCAGATCGTCTAGCAAACAAGCTTAAACTCGCGCAGAAAACCGCTGAGGTATGTAAGATTTTATCTTCGTCTAAGAAGTTAGTTTCCAAGGATAAAACAAGACCATTAGAGAAGAAAATATGGTCAAATCGTTTTGATAGACAGAGGTCTGTGAATTCCTCTCAAGAGGAACATGGTGGACAAATTGTTGTTCACCGCAACACAACTTGATTGTGTTGATTTGTAAATCTTGTCTCATGTGCCTGATCAAAGGAGACAAGATTGTGTACCTCTCAGGCTTTAGGAAAAGTTTGTTTTCTTCTTTTCTTAGTTTTGTTTTTTGGAATCCCCTGTCTATCAATAAATGAGGGTTATTCTCGACAATTCCACTCTTTATAGGGTTGTGAGCTGTGCGTACACAAACCTTTTTAAAAGGTTTAGAAACCCTACATTCCTTTTTCCTTTTCTGATACTCTTTATATCTTAAGACTGCTTGTTGAGTTTGATTGTGAACTCCTCTCACAAAACCGTGCTTCCAAGGATACTCCAAGCACCTTGTCTTCTGATGGAAATGATATCAATATGATTGTTAAGCCATCAATCACTAAGGAAAAAGAGAAATCTCAATTGTCTCCAACTTTAAAAAGAAAAAGAAGGAATGTGAGGAAGCCAAGAGTTGTTCCTTCAAACTCTCAGAAGTTTTATGATGTTCTTGAAGAGTTGAAGCTGGCAAGAAAAGAGATTCAGCAAATAAAGGCTTGTGTTTTAAGATCATTGGAAATTCAGAATGCCCTGGTTCGACATCATGAGCCAAGAAGGTTTATTGGTATTGACTACTTCCTCCATGAACCACATGTTCCAATGGCTGTTGACGACAAGGAGTTCGGGGACGACAAGGAATTTTTCAAATATCTTAATGTCTATGAAACTTCTTAAGAGAATTTTTATTCTTGTTTTGTTTAAGAAGGATAACTAGGGTTTGGAATAACCATTATTGTGAGTACACATAGCTACGTCCAACGTTTTCATCTTGCAATGTTTTTAGATTTATTTATTTAAATTCTAAAGTTGATTTGGAAGATGATTTTTGCAGTATTAATCTTTATGGTATTATATATTGCAATATGTTATAGGATATGTGTGTTTGCGTCCGTGAACTATTATTGTCCCATACGATGTCAAAAGTTATCTCTTTCATATGTCGATATGCATGTATTGATACAAGATCGATGAACTTTTGACAAACAAAAGTTAAGCCTATTATGTAATTTATTGATGGAAGATAGGTTAAAATCTTTTGTTTACGAGGATTATGTCTATTGTATGTCATTGTGCAAATAGTGATGGAAAATAGAATGAATCCTTGTATATTCCATAATATTGATCTTCCCTGATCCATATTTTATGTATATACTGTGCGGCTCCATAAGCCTTCTTATGTGAGCATTTCCAACTAGACTAATCATAGATTCGTTTGTGGTTATTTTGGTTGTGTATTCCGATTAAATTAATCATGGGTTCTCTTGTGGTTAGTTTAATTGAGAATTTTGGATACAAATTCATTTTGTGGTTTTTGGTGTCCAAAGAAATCCTTCTTTTCTCTTAAAAGTAAGATCGCTCTCGTTGTTCTTTCGGGAATGACATCAAATGGTGGAGAGTTCTATTGAACTTGCGCTTAATTTCCATATCTTTGTGGGGAGTGTGGCTGTGGAATATTTGAGGAGTTATCTTGTATCTTTATAAACTCCGTGATGAATGCATTGAGCTTCGGCTTTATGATTGCATCTAAACAAAGTTGATATGTACTTTTGTTTGGTCTTGAAGCGTCTCCATGAAAATTTCATTAGGAACCCGTTTTTGTACCTTTGCCAATTTTATTGACAAAAAGGGGGAGAATTAATATGTAGTTCACACTACAAATACATATGGTTTTCGGATCATTATGTAAGGGGGAGTGGTTTTCATGTTGAGATGAAAGTATTGACTAAGGGGGAGTGATCGGTTGTCAGCCGACACAAATAAATTACACTTTCTTACTACTCAAAATATATAATGAAGCAAGGGAAGAAAGGATCGTTCCCACAGAGAGGTCTTGGTTGTCAAATTGATTCGGTTTCCTATAAATAACACCGGGGGTTTTCTGATTTTTATAAAATTAAAACTAAATAAAAACAAACAATAAAGGTAAACAAATTAAATCAAGGATGAGAAAGTATTGGTCATGGATTTCGTCTTCAATCACAAACATGTTTTCAACACAATAACTAGAATTGATATTTTAATCTCAACTTTTATCAAAGGCCCTAGAATACCTTGATCGCAAGAATATCCCGCTAATCTCCTCTTGTCATCAACAAACACATTAAAAGATGCGAATATGAATTCTATCTAAAAGAACAACCCAACGTGTAAAAGCACTAATCAAGTTTAATTCCCTAGATGCATCAAGTTCTATGAAATCAGGCCAATCAAAGCAATCGAACGTGTAAAAGCACTAATCCGATTTAACAAAGGTTATGGTTCACATATGATCATAAGAATATATCACTACAAACTATAATCATATTTATGCTACTTCAAATCAGGAATTATCACTTTTGCGTATAATAACCCTAATCTAGCAAAACACATGCATGTGAGTTCTACCAATTTGCAACTTGACAAAACAAACATTCAATCATATGACAATATTAATGGTGAATCATGAGAGAAAACTAATTTATTGAACAAAAACTCATGTTTGGAAATCCAACTAATCCATAACCAAAAGAAAACTCTAGCTCATATTCATGGAGTTCATAACAAGAAGAAAGAGAAAATACTTCATGGTTCTAAACCCTAGAAAATAAAAGTAGAGGCAAAGAGATATATCCCAAATTCTATCTAAGCTTCCCTATATATAGAGTTTTGTAACCTCTTCTTGAAGAAACTAGGAAACCTAGTAAAAATAGGAAAGTGCACCTCCTTAAGAATTGTGTCCCGTGCATCAAACCCCGTGCAATTGGCTTGCCAAACTCCTGCCAAAATTCCAAATATCGTTCACATCCAAGTCTTGGCCATGCAAATTAAGAAGTCGCCTACGTACTGCCTATTGAGCTCGTGCATCAGCTGTGGAAGCCCAGCCCATTATCGTTCTTGGCTTGTCAGTTTTGTGGAACTGACAGCCTATTCTCAATTCCATCTTTCCCTCTCGATAAATTCTTCTCTTCGTTCCCTGTGTTTAGTTACGGATAGATTTACTCCACCTGACTCAAAACTCGATTCCCTGACTTCTCAAAATCTCATCAACCACAGACTCCTCCATCGTCATTGCCTCGAGCTCAATTAACCACGATCAACACAAACATCTCAACTTCCTCCGTCCATCTATCTCCAACCTCGTTCGTTCTCGATCCACGGCGCCGTTATTCATCTACCGCCAAAGACTATCGAGCTTCCATTATTTCCTCCTTCGTATCTCATTGGCAGCGGCCATTACTTCTCTGTTTTCCCAGCTCTTAATTCTCAACCCATTAACATTAAACCACAGACCATCATCATCCTACGACTCCATTAACTCTGTTCACAACATCTCGAACCCGATCACGGATCAATACTGCCATCACTCACGTTACCATGGCAGCAACACGTTCTATTGATCTCTGCTGTGCTCGTGAATCATATCCAGCTCCATTCAGTCCTCCAGTCTTTAATATCAACAGCAAAGCTCATATATTCATCACCCTATCATTACAACAAACTCTAATCACCAGTTACCACCGATCATCGTCTAGAAACCCCATCAATCCTCGACGGCAGCTTCATTCCTTTCCCTGCTAGGTTAATATCTCTCCACCAGTCATAGCCAAACCCCTGCATTACTTCCATTGAATGATAGCAACACCTTTCTCATCTTCTGATTTGCCTCAATCCATCACAGCTTCACGGCAACTCCCCTTGAATCATCAACGCCATCGACCAAAGTTCCTGTCGATCTCAGCTTCATAACTTCTAAGCTCAAACACGAGATTCTTCCATTTTTCATTCAGTATCGTCACTGACATTGGCAGAGACCTTCATCATCACCACAGGGACTTCCCTATCGAGCTCCATCAATCTCCATCTCAAACAGCCATTCCATCGTCATTCGTTGCCAATGGCAGAGAACATCATCACCAGCCACAGCACTACCGTGATCGTTTCCGGCATTCACTGCCAACGCCGTTGCTCTCTGCCTTGTCGCTCGACCTCCACCATTAACATCATCGACTAATCTCATTACTGCCATCGTCCACAGCTCCGAGCTTCTATATTCGAGTTCATCACCATCAGCGTCTGTGGAACTCCACTCTGAGCATACAACCATCCCCGACCTTCACTTCAACCAACAGCGACATTGCCAGCAAAACTCCTCCCTGATCTTCAACATCAATCAATCATCGTCACCGCTGATGATGGCAGCAACACTCAAACTCGTTGGAAAATCAATTTTAGATAATACCCACGTCTCCTTATAACTCTGACAGCTTAATTATGTAATCTCGAGTTCATCAGACCAAGAAATCACCATCGGGGTCATTAGATGCCGTGATCATCACCATCGGTGATTCTCTGTACGAATGGAGAAGGACGAAGGTAGTGCCCCGAGTAAATAGGCCGGGTGCCTTTAACATCTTTTGAATTCGGCTTCTCGAGTAAAGGTCCCGACTCCTTTAGCGAGTTCCTTTGAAAATGGCAGCCCCTTTTAGTCTTTCGAATTCTTGTTTTGCTCATAACTTCCTCATACGAACTCAGAATGACTTCGTTCTTTCGCCGTTGACTCCGTCTTCTCATCATCCGTTTTGAACGAGTTCCACTGGGTCTTTGGCCCTTCTTCACTTGTGACTTCACTTTTGTAGCCATTTCCACTTCTTTTTGCTCCAAATGACTCCATTGCACCTAATAAACTCAAAAGTAAACATAAGATACATAATTTACAAGAAAACTCGCAAAGAAAGCATAAATACTAGATATTAAATACGGTGTATTCTACACCTATCAGGGAGTGATACATATCACCATAGTATTGTTGTCAAAGTTGTGATACAATTGAACTTTGATACTGTGTAATAATACTATGACACTGTATAACAATGATCGAGAGCTTTTGTTTTCTCATTTTTATGGCTACGGATCTTCAACAACTATGATGCTGAACTGAACATATATGGAATCATGGGAGTACTTGGAAAAGACGAAGTTTTCGAGTAATGTTGAAGCACCAAGGAGATCAAGCATGTGGACGAGAAGCTACAAAGTTTTATCTATTTTGTAATCCACATGTATTGATAGTTTTGTCACTAAAATTGACAAATGGGGAGATTATTAGAGCATTGCTCGGTCGAACTCGCAAGCGTTGCTATCTCAAGCTTGTTTGTCAAATTTAGTTGTTAAAACTACATGTCTTGATTTCTAGTTTACTTATGGCTAAGTCTCGGTCTAGGATAGTTAAGTGTAGTTGAGCTCCAGACTCCATGGCGATCATCTTACGAAGACGAAGAACTACTCAAGGAACCAGTGGAACTTCATCCGACTAAAAGGTATGTGGAGACTTGAACTTATCTATCACTCAAAAGTCTACTCTATCTCCTACTCTTGAGACAAAAGTCGTATAAGTATGATAGTTTTCATACATGCACATTTGCTATTTCGAGCCGACTTTACTCGCCTATCTTTTACTCGAAATATGTGTTGGTAAGCTTTCGTTTTAACCATTTTTTATCTTTACCCGTGACGAAAGTCATGATGACGTTTCAATCTTGAAAATGGCTTTGATGACGATAGTTATGAATAACGACTATTATAACATTATAGAAGAATGTTTCAATGATTGAAATGTGGAGTTGAGATTACCATCTATGGATATAAGCATATATAGTGTGTTCGCACATTAGTGTATAAATCCATGTACCGGAAACCAAGTGTGTGTATATGTGTGCATACGGTATTGGTGAAGGAGACAGGTTGGGTACGCGTACCCGTACGCATACTGGTGGAACTTTTCCTCCTGGAAAATTCTGCTGAGTTTGTAGTTTGCAAACTAGTAAACCAGTCACCTTAGGTACGCGTACCCATACGCGTACTGGCGGAACTTTTCTACCCGAAAAATTCTGCTGAGTTTGGAAACCAAAGCCAACTCAAATCCGGTAGCTAAAGTACGCGTACCCAAGCTGGTTATTTCTCAAATCGGTAGTTCATGAACTTAAAACAATAAATTATAAGGAATGCAATCTTTACAAATCGTGGCTATATTGTTCATGAATTGATTCGAATGGATCAAACCGATTTTGTTTCAATTGTGTCTATGAATAAAGACCTAAGCAATTGAACAACTCTTCAACTAGTTCTTATAAGTCATTTGAACTAGTTATGAGAAAGATGAATACGGTTAATATGGAAGTGCTCATATGTCTAACCATTGGTTAACTATTTGTGAACCAACTAAGTGTACATGTTTAGGTACGGTTACTCAAACCTAAATGAAATACATTTCATTTGTGTGTGACAAGCTAAGTTTCGATCTAACGGTTGAAAGATATTAGCTTGTATCTAATCAGGTTTTCATCTAACGGTGAATATTGAATGCTTTGTTACTAAGCTAACATAGATTGCAAACCCTGATTTGAAAACTATATAAGGGGAACTATAGCAACTGGAAAAACTAATCCCCACACCTCATGTGTGATACTAGTTGGTTTTGCTAGAGTCGATTCTCCTTTAACCTTAGGTTTCTTCTCGAGACCCTGTAGGTTAACGACGAAAGACTTCATTGGGATTGTGAAGCCAGACGAAACTACTTCTCTTGTAGTTGAGCGATCTGATCTTGCCATTTTATATCGTACGAGTTCAATTGAATAATTGACTTGAGATTATATCTCCGATAGGGCAAGATAAAAAGAAATCACAAACATCTTCGTCTAATCGTTTGTGATTCCGCAATATCTTGTTTCGCTACCATACGATTAAGATTATTGCAAGGTGATTGATAATTCTAGGCTGTTCTTCGGGAATATAAGTTCGGGTTATCAATTAGTTCCTGTTCACCTTGATTTCTATCAAAATACGGAACAAACTCTTAGGTTTATCTATGGGAGATAGATTTATCTATTATCTTAGACTTTTTTGTGTGATACATATTTGTTTATTAAAGTCTTCGACTTTGGGTCGTAGCAACTCTTAGTTGTGGGTGAGATCGGCTAAGGGAATCAAGTGCGTAGTATCCTGTTGGGATCAGAGACGTAAGGAGCATAACTATACCTTGAATCAGTGTGAGATTGATTAGGGTTCAACTACAGTCCAGACCGAAGTTAGTTTGTAGTAGGCTAGTGTGCGTAGCGGCTTAATACAAAGTGTGGTGTTCAACTGGACTAGGTCCCGTGGTTTTTCTGCATTTGCGGTTTCCTCGTTAACAAAACTTTTGGTGTCTGTGTTATTTCTATTCCGCATTATATTTTGTTATATAATTGAAATATCACAGGTTGTGCGTTGTATCGATCAATTGTGAAATCCAACCTTTGGTTATTGATTGGAAATTGATTGATCCTTGGATATTGGTCTTTGGTACCATCCAAGTTTATATCTCTTGTATTTGATAAAGACTCACAGATTTCTATTTGTTTGAGTATAGATCAAATCGAGAGATAGAGATATTAACTCCTTGATATACTTTTTATTAAGATTGAGTCTGACTGTCTAGTTGATTCTCTTAAAAGTATATTTGAGTTAGTCCATACAGATTGCTAATCGAAATATTGGGTGAGGTTGTTAGACCTCCGCATTTTCAATTCGTATTCTTTTACTTCTCATTTGTACCTTGACATTGTACTGACCTAAGCAGATAAGGATAAGTCCGACAACAGAAGGAGACTGCAGGCCGCTGCTATAAACCAGGATTTAACGGCTTGGAAATAGAACAATGGTTGCTTCATGTTGATTAACAAGGTGCTGTAATCTCCAGGCGATCAGCAACCTAAACAGCCGAGTAAAAAGAAACCAGAATCTGCCAATTTGAATGCATGCTGGAAGAAGGTAAGCCACAAACATTTTGCAGCTATTATTCGGGTGTTGTCGTCGAATGGTGTTGCCCCTCGCAACGAGAACACCTTTACTGAATTACAATTGAAATACCCAATAGCTCCTCCACCCTCTATTCCACAAGAAGTTGTCGGCTTAGACTCTGTCACGGTTGATTCCATGGTAGTCCTTGGCGCCATCAAGAGCTTCCTTAAAGGTACATCTTGTGGTCGGGAGCACAACATTTAATTGACGTTTTGAGTGTAGCAGCAGCGGCCGTTGCGGATGAGTTGTTAGCTTCGATTACTAGGGTTGTCAATCTTTTGTTGGCAGGCAAGTGCCTCAATGCTTTAGGTGAATTTATTGTCAGTGCGCCTCTTGCCCCCTAACTTAAACCTGGTGGTGGGCTTAGGCCTATCGTGGTTGGGACTATTTGGCGCCGTTTAGTTTCCAAGGTAGCTTCCCACTCCATCGGCAAGTCCATGACCTCTTATTTTGGGGATCATCAATTTGGTGTTCGTGTGCCGGTTGGGGGTGAGAGTATTTTACATGCGGTAAATGGTTCGTTGGAGATGAAAGGTCATTCAGATAAGATGTCAATGTTGCTTATTTACTTTTCTAATGCGTTCAACATGGTATGCATAACTCATCTCATCAGGGAGGTTCGACTTCACTGTCCAGGTATTTCTCGTTGGGTAGAATTTTGTTATGCTAAGCCTGCCAGACTTTATTATGACCAACATATCTTGTCTTCCGCACTTGGGGTACAACAAGGTGATCCGCTCGGTCCCCTTTTGTTTACACTTACACTTCACCCCCTTGTGAAGTCTATTGCCTCTCGTTGTAAGCTTGATTTGCATGCCTGGTACCTCGATGATGGTACAATTATTGGTGATACGCTTGAGGTGGCCAAAGCTTTGAGTGTAATAGAATCTGAAGGGCTGAGTAGGGGTTTACATCTCAGTATTAAGAAAACTGAAGTCTTTTGGCCTTCAATTGATCCTCTAAGTACTGTTGAAGGTGTTTTCCCTCGTGATATTGGTAGACATGTTAATGTCATCAAACTTTTGGGGGTACCAATGAGTCTGGACTTGAATTTTATAAGTGACATGATATTGAACAGGGTGAATAAGAATGTTTAGCTTATGTCTGCCATCAAGAAACTCAAAGACCCTCAAAGTGAGATGTTATTACTTCGCAATTGCACCGGTGTGTCCAAATTATATTTTGCTATGTGAACTACCAACCCTGCAGTTGTTCAAGAGGCGTCTGATATTTTTGATGACCATTTATACTAGTATTTGATACTTTTAGTCACAAGAGATGGAGTTGGTTTTGGGCTTTCCCAACATAGACTAGATACATTGCCTATCAAAGAAGGTGGCCTTAGTATTTACACTATGTCGGACACTCTCAACTATTGCTACCTTGCCTCACAAACCCAGACTACTTCGGTACAAAAGGTGATACTTGGTAGCTTATACTCAACTAACAAAGGTTTTGCCTATCATTTGGCTCTTCAGAACTTTATTCAGGTATGTGGATTACCTTCTAACTATTGCGTTGATGATACTGTCCCCCCTTCTATGCACTTCCTGGCAGTCACTTATTTTGATGCAGTCAAGAAGCAAAAACTCGTCCAATTTTCACTGTCCGCAAGAGATTCCATTATGCGGCAATGTAACTAGGTTAAGCATGCTCAAGATTATCTTTTGGACATTCCTATTAGCGGGCTTGATCAATGCCTTGGGCCTAGACAGTTTCGAGCGGTAGTTCGCTATCGACTTGGTATTCCTTTGTTTGTCAATGATGGTTTGTGCTCTAGTTGCAATAGGCCTATGAATATTTTTGGTGACCACGCGCTCCATTGTGCTAAAGACGTTGGGCTCAAGTTTCGCCATGACCTTGTACGTAATGTAATTGATGATATTTGTTACAAAGCTGGTGTGCCTGCGCGCAAAGAGGTTGCTTTTGGGATTTTTGTCAGATGATAACAAGGATCTACGTCCAGCAGATATCCTTGTCCTTAACTGGGAAAATGGCCAAGATGTTTGTATGGATGTCACAGGAGTCTCACCTTTCACTGGTGAGGGGGTTCGTGCTTTCATTCCAGGCCAAGCCATTTCGAAAGCGATTTCACGTAAACGTATTAAGTACTTGGATTTAATGTGTTTCTCATGGATGGTTTGGGTGTTTTATATTTCACTACTTTGGGAGAGCTTGGTGAGGATACTGTATATTTTTTTAAACGTTTGAAGAATTGTTTAGTTAGTAATGATGCTGGTAGTGGTCTAGGCAGTTTTATTTTTAATAGATTGGGTGTTGCTATTCAAAAAAGGGGTTGGTGCCCATCTTGTCGCTCGGTTACCAACCAAAGTTGTGTATGAATCCTTGTGATTGATTTCAATTATTTCATGCAATTGTTTGTTT
Organism: Papaver armeniacum; assembly: GCA_023531295.1. NCBI lineage: Eukaryota > Viridiplantae > Streptophyta > Magnoliopsida > Ranunculales > Papaveraceae > Papaver > Papaver armeniacum. Next base: position 49,253 of record JAJJWW010002270.1, read on the forward strand.
GTTATAAAATATAATATTTTTATTTTATTAAACAACAAAAACATGACTAGCCCTTGACTAGCCTATTTAATGTTATATTATTACCAAAACTAATTATTAGCTTAAATTTGATAGTATTATTATTTTAGGGAATATTTTAAGAAAATAATTTATAAAAATCAATTTAAGAAATATTTTTATAAATCCATAAATATTTTTATTTAAAAAAGGAATGACAATTAATACAAAGATATTGAAATATTTGTATCATTTAAGATTTTGATATTAAAAATGATTTTATGATTATCCTATAAGCAACAAAGTAGAAATTAGGACAGATAAAAAAGGACGAGAGGAGTAATATTTTTATTTTATTAAACAACAAAACATCTTCTGTATTATTCTTCATATATAGATGAAAATAATTAAAAAATCATTTTTAAAATTATAATTCATACAAATATTTGGTTGGTAGCCTAGCAACAAGCTGAGCACCAAACCACTTTTGAATAGCAACGCCTAATCTATAAAAAATAAAACTACATGCACCATTACTAGCGTCATTATTAACTAAACAATTCTTCAGTCTTTTAAAAAAACATAAAGTATCTTCACTAGTTGGAAGTGGGGCTGATTATGTCGCAAGGGGGGAAAGCTAACTCTACCTTGTCAAATTCTGCAATATTGCGCCATCAGGGACTCGAACCTGGGACCTCCTGGAGCGCATCAACCTTTAAGGAACGGGGATGACCAGCTGAGATAACTACTAGTTATTATTATTATTATTTTTTTATGAAAAGGATGCCACTAAGGCTATTATTATATTTTCGAAGCATAAAGATATATAATTCATTAAACTAGGAAAGGATCATACGAGGGAACTTCGTACCCATGGAGTCGTATATCAGAATTTGGTTCATAAAAGGTGGATTCGCCATTCTCTCATATGGTAGTCGTGAAAGAACCTATCTGACTTCCGTCAACAACATGGTTTGCCAATTTAATTATCTACTGCTTGGTTGTCATCTATAATGTTGTTTCCTATAAAGGTATTTGGTACTTGTCTCATCCGATAATAGATTTCGATTATATTTCCAAATATATATCAGGGCGGTTATTATTCGTTTTGATGAAACGCACCAAATTCTATGAGTCCGTCTCAAAGTACACTTTGACCTATGTCTATCCAACATGATCCAAGTTTCAGCCAACAATGCAGTTGGTCCCAAAGTTGTGTTGTTTTGTATTGCTTGCTAGCTAGCATTCCTCTTATAACAACTGATGAGTCCAAACTTGTGTACCCCCAATAAACCGGGATGTACATTACGGCTATCTCTGTTAGTCTAGACTTAGTCCAAATTATTGTAATTGGTTTTACATTTTACATTTTGTTTGTTCTTTTCCCTCTAAAGTTACATTGGAAATCAGAAAATAGTAAAGAGGCATGATAAAAAAAAAAAAAAATCCATTAACACCCATTTCTCTCTCCTTTGTTTCTTATGATCTAAAGTTTGATTCTTCTAGACATAGATAATGAAATTAGTCAGGATAATCATGTTGAAGAAGAAGAATATAATCCACCTAAAGAGACTGAATGCAATAACTCACTCATCTGATATTTGATTTTAAGTTTCCTTTCCTTTAAACCATAACAGTTGAAGATAACATATTTTGGATTTGTAACTGTAGATCTAATCAACTCTTAATAATCATAATCATAATCCTCGTTAAATACCAGAACCAAAATTATAATATCATCTTTTCCAAAATTCTAATCTCTAATTAAAATCATCCACGACACCACCTTTATTATTGTACACCAACAAGAACAGTACAAATCCATCATTACCAGAAACTTATGATCTCGGCAGAATCTTGAGCGAAGTCATATAAATAACATAAGTATTTTTTTTGAAGCATCTAACATAAGCACTCATAAAAATTCTCATCTTTTTTTTTTCAATATTCTTAAAGAATTCTTGATTGTGTAAATGCATAATAGCTGGACATGTATTGTTACCTGCATAATCTAATAATTTTTGTATGCTTGATTAACACCGTTGTTTAGAATATAAGATCTTAAGATTACCTCCATTCTAATCTCCCGAATTAAAATCTCATGTTTTCTATATTCTTGGCCTCTCAGCGAAATATAATATGGGCTTAGAGCAAGGGGATTGTGCTTTTCTGTTAGCCTGGCTACCTTTCCCATGAGCAACATAGCGAGTAAGGTAGTTTACTCTAGTTAACACATATGGGATACACATAGATAGATAAATTATAGTCGTCTTTTTTTTTTTTTTTTTTTTTTAAGGTTTTTGACGATATAAACCATTAGTGGTAATTAGTATTAGCATTTGGGCATCCAATGGCAAACCAATTGGCAATGAGTGGAGTGTCCCTCGTGCTTATATAATATAGATTATTCATACATATGTAGTAAGCAATGTGAGACTTAGATGTGACTGAGCTTAGTCTCCATATCTCCATCATGCCCCCTCCACGTGTGGGGCTTTTTGTGGCCTCTACAATATGGATCTCTGCATGGTTTCCCTATATAAAGTTCTTTGAGGTAACATGGGTCTCTACATGGTTACCCATATAACTGCCTTGTCTTCTTGGGTGTTTTTGGTCTTGCTTGAGTCTTATGTCTCATACGTGGCGTCGCTCTGATACCATATTAGCGCTTGGGCATCCAACTCAAAACCAGTTGGCAATGAGTGGAGTGTCCTCATGATTATACAAAGTAATCATACTTAGGTGGTAAACAATGTGGGAATAAGATGTGACTAACACTTCCCATAATATCCACTTTTATTTCCATCAATTAGGACTAACATCATTTATTTCTTATTATTTTTATCTGACTCGTTCGGATTTGACTGAAATCACCTAATTTATCTGGATCTGACCCATTATGTTTGTTTTTTGAGTCAGATGTGACTCAACTGACTCAAAAATATGTGAATCGGTGGCTTGGTCTCATGAGTTAGGAGTATTTTATTTCCTGATGCAAACGGGTTCGAGTTAGGGATTAGGTCTGAGCCAGGTTGCGAATCAGATCTGAATCAAACTAAAAAAAACATATTGTCCAATATATGATTCATGCGGAGTCAGCGGCCAACTCAGATCCAGACGCATAGTCAAATAAAAACAAATACCCTAGAGAGAGCCATAATGTGCACCACGGTCGATTGGGGTGCACAAATTTGGACTAACAAACGATATTAATAAAATGATAAAACTGACCAACTAGTTTAATTTCAATTTGATTGATATAGAAAGATTGTATACATCGGCTATTTCTCTCTCCAAAAACCAAAGAATTTTCTCCTACCAAAATCTAAAAATGGTTGAGCAATTTCCCCATCCCGTGTCAATTCCCTAGATATGTGGAATGATAGGAGATGATTGGGGTATGGATTCTTACAAGTTTATCCTTTGACCCTGGTATTTCTTGCATTATTTTCGCTAAACCGATCAATTCTCCTTGAGATAAAGATTGTTGGCTTTTTCTTCCTTTTTTTCGACTTGTTTTGTTTTTTCGTACCTGTTTTCTTACCCAATTCCTTCTTGGTTTTCTTCATATTTTCAAAATTTATTAATCTCTGCTTACTTCTCCGTTTATTGCTTGATTTAATTCAGTATGCAGGTTTCCTTCTTTTTAGCTCTCTCTTCTTCTCTCTGTCTCAATACTTGTTAGAATTTTGTCACAGTATGAGATATTAGCTCGGGTTTAAGGAAGAATCTCTTAAATTATTAGACTAGATATTCAATCTTCTTTCTTACTCTTTCTCTGATTTATTAAATCTCAGTAAGATTAGGAACAAGACTAGGCTCAAGGTAGGAATAGTATTAGCAAATTAATTCTCCCATTTTAGGAATCGAAATACCTGAACTATGATTTATACTAGTTAATAAGTTAGTCAAGTTCATTTAATTGACTAACAGTGTAGGTTTTAATTTGGTCGATCCTTCGGTTTTCTCTTTAATCTAAATCTTCAAATAGGTTTTGAGTTTCAATTTCTTTCCAACTGAATCATCTCTTATACCTTTTTTTTCTCTCTTTTCTTAATCTAAGGATTTTTCTAACCCATGATAAACATTTCCGATTTCTTATAAGGCATGGTAAACCCATCCCTTTTAACCATCAACATCCAGAGATCATCATCGAATATATTTTAAAAAACGCACAACCATTTAATTCATTCAACCATAAAACTACAAGTCTATAATAGAAAATAAGAGTTTGAAATTGTAGATCAAAACAAAAAGTAACAACAAAAAGATCTAAGCTTCTCCTCACTCCGTCGGCTTGCTAAAGAGTTTCACCTTTCTTCTGATGTCTCATCTTCTCCAATTCCCCATCAAAGTCTGCGGGCTTTGGTCTTCCTATTTTCTGCAGGTATTTAGTCTCCTTCATTCTCACATAAGCATAGTCCATCCTTGGAGGCATCTCCTCGTTGAAAATATGAATTTCAGTTGGGCATGTCTTCTCCTACTTGACTCGAATATTTTTTTTTTTTCATTTCCTGCGGTATTTTCTCTTTAAACTTAGGGTGTAAATTGCAGAAAACCATCTCCTCACCTTGCTCAGGGTGCATAACTACCTCCATCATACAAATAGGACATGTGTAGTATTGTATCCAATGAAGTTGTCACTCTTGACATCGCATTATCTTAGTAGAAGATACATGTACATTGTTTGGAACGTGGTCATGATCGCAAGCCATTTCTTTCTTTCTTCTTAGGTTAAAATCCTTTGAGTTTCTCTGGTTTGTTTGTTTTTTTTTTGATGGTTTGACTGCTTTTCCTGGATTTTATAAACTTTAACAGATGTGCATTCACTGCTCCAACCCTTCATTTCGTTTCATTTAATCGCACTGTTTGTATCACTATAGTTCACTTCTGTTATAGCACTGCTCGGTAGAACTTGCAAGCGTTGCTATCTCAAGCTTGTTTGTCATGTTTAGGTGTCAAAACTATAAGTCTTTATTTCTAGTCTACTTATAGCTATGTCTCGGATTTAGGCCTGTCAATATTGTCCGATATCCGGGATCCGTTTCCGATTATTCGATATCCTATAGGATTTTATCCGTTGTATCGGATATCGGATATCGGATATAATATGTTATCGGATATTTCTTCCTTAACATATCGGAATCGGAATTAGCTATATCCGTTTGTTTAGATATCCGATATGTTAATGACGTAATTGTAATTTTCCAAACCCTTATTTCCCCTACTAATTGATGGCTGATTTTCTTTTAATGTTCGGGTTGATAAGTTTGGGATTCGATATCCGATAATATCGAGTATAATATCGGATATTATCGGATATTGTCGGATAAATATCCGATAAGTGTCAATTATGAAAATGTTTTACAAGGGTTTTAAGCTTTTTTGGTATAACCAGGATATTATCGGATATTTATCGGATATCCGATAAGCTTAACCTATCGGTATCGATATCTGATTTTGATATCCTATAGGATATTATCGGATATCGGATATCCGATAATCCTTAACCTGTCGGATAACGGAATTCCTAATATCCGACGGATATTCTTCCATTGACACCCCTACTCGGATTAGGATAAAATGTGTAGTTGAGCTTTAGACTTCACGGCGTTCATCGATTGAAGACGAAGAACTACTAAGGGGAGCTTGTGGAACTTCATCAACAAAAGGTATGTGGAGACTTGAACTCATATATCACTCAGAAGTCTATTCTATTCTATCTCCTATTGAGACAAAGTCGTATAGCTATATAGACTTTCTATTATACACATTTGATATTTCGAGCTGAATTTAACTCGCTTATATCTTTCTCGAAATATGTGTTGGAAAGCTTGATCATGTGAAAATCACTTGGTAACATCTTACATGATTTGTGTGAGACAGTCATTTGATGTTGTTGATGGGTGAAAACTACTCCTGCAGAATTTGGTAATTTGGGGTGTGGATGAGGAATGAATCTAAACCTTCAACAAATGCACTGCGCGGTGAGTGCTTGTAGATTCGAGAGATCAATCTATGCAAGTCCGGCCTAAACCAAGAAATGGCCGTTCCAGACTTGTTTCGGTCACAACGTGAAGGAGATGGGGTTGATCTTAGGGAGGGAAGCGAAGAAGGTGTTGAGATTGTGAAGGTGTTGGCTTGCTTATGACTTGTAACAGAAAGATGAGCAGGCTTACGGTTGATGCAAGCAGGCTCTGAGTGTTTGAATACGGTTTTTGTATTAACACTTGATTTCTGTCGTCTGAACTTGTGTTGTTCTGTTGTCTTGTTTAAAATAGGGCGGAGAACCTATTTATACAAGTCATTGAGCCTTATTCACGTCTCTCATGGGAAGTGGAGGAAGTGGAGTGATGGAGTAGTGGAGTTATGCGTTGGTGATACACGACCAGTCTTGCCCACTTCTCCTGTTCATCTCTAACCGTCCATGACTTCCCGACACGTTCTTGTGATGGCGCGTTGCCGCCGGTACGCTTGTAAACCGCCGGACCAATACCCCGAGTATGTATCCCCGGTTTGTGACATGATTGATGTCGGAATGTGTGGATCGTGGATCCACGAAAGATAGCATGTAATGCTGAATTGAATAACTGTGTTATTCAGGAAGTCGATACTTGTGAAGTATCGTGTGTATTTTATGCAGGTACCGCATTGTGGTGAGGTAAAGTGATGGGTAATGACTCCTCACTAACCAAATAACTCTGACCGGGGTTATATAACCAAGTGGTGAAGTTTAACGGATGAGATGATGTTTGAGACACTCATCCGTGACCGTTAATGAATACTAGGTTTTTGAAGAGGTGTGCAAGCATCACTCTTCGCCTTGGTCAAAACCAAGCCTGGGAAGGATTTTGGAGAGGACCGACCATACATGCGTGTTGACGGCATGATGGTGTAGGCGCCTGTATTCCGTTCCCTCATGAAAGCGCGATCTGGGCCACTCAATTTGACCGGCAAAGAGGAGTGGTTGAGATCGGTTTGCGGCAGAAATTTCTTACCGCAAAGGAGTTGATAACCGCGTGATATTCCCGCACGCGTTCCAAGACAACCATCCTTGGTCGGTCTTGGTCGATCACTCCAGCGTGTAGGTGGTAGGTTGATGTTCACACCTATACCTGACTATCCCATGAAAACGTGATCTAAGCCGTTCAAATCATCCGGTGAAGTTGAGCGGTCGAGATCAGTTTGCAATTTGGGAAGTGTAACCACACATGTTTGGGCGGGCGTTTTGGATTAGCCGGGCATGATATGCCTTGGCCGATTGCATGAGGGGGTAGATGGGCCCACGGTGGTCATCTTTGGTATGACCAGGACTGCTCGATCTGATCTGTGACCCTCCATTCGTCTTAGAAGAAAATGGACGCGCGTGATGGCTTGAACCCTAATTTTGGCTTTCAAAGCCGTGCGACCATGCTCTTTCAGGCGGACGAATGTGTTGTAACCAATCATGGTTGGTTTTGACCGATTGGTCAAGTGTGTAGGCGGTCACATGGTGATTGTGTCGACATGCTCCGGGCCCTTTGAGTCTACATCTACACCCTCCATCTATACCTGCGAAGATGGATGGTTGAGACCGTTTTGCGGCACATGTAATATGCCGCAAACCCTAATTTAGGGTTTTCCGTCCATAATGCTTGGTATGGACGGTTTCTTGGCAAGCAAAGGCCAATGGTCGACCATGCGGGGTCGGCCGTATGTATTCCATACCGCTTGGGGGTGATGGAATTGATGCGGGGTCATCCAATCATGCTTATGGAGTTGAATGATCTGCGGTCGAGATCATATCCGAACCGATACGGTCGATCTGCCGGATGCTCAATAACACGGGCTAGTATAACACACCGAGAGGGGCTCAATCGGGCTAGTATAACACACCATGCGGGAGTACATGGTTTCATTATAGTGCTTGGAGGTTCGTGTTAACACAAGAGAATCGCTCGTCATGCGGGTATTTCGATACATGTTTCATTATAGTGCTTGGAGGTTCGTGTTACTCTGTAAGAGTAACACTCGATCGTCATGCCACACTGATAATGAGTATGGAAATACAAGGTGATATGAAATTCACGGGGAAGGGATTGTTGCCACATGCTCCAACTGGAGGAATTTCATGTATTCACATAATGGGATTGTTGCTACATGTTCCATTCTTGGTGAATCAAGTGAGGAGTATCAACACTTATAGATGGCTTTATCTTTTACAAGATGTAGCGCATGATTTTCTCTGGTTTTTACAAATATAACCTTAAACGAAAATCCACCATCAACATTAAGTCCCCTGCCTAGCACATAATGGTTACACTATTGTGTGGTAGGCATGAGATGGTGACAGTTAAAGATAAAACTTATGAGGCAAAGTTAGATGTTACCGGGAGGGACGGGTCATCCTGTCCTTGGAGTATGTCACGTTCAAAAGGCATATAGGAGAGTGTTTCCCTAGTATGATGTCGGCCTTGCTGTTCGATCGACCTTGCTATGCCACGCTCGGTCGAGGGCTATTGCGCCTGCTTCACTCGATCGTGGGGTTTTGCCTAATCGACGGGCTGCTGCACCTTCTTCGTTCGTGGGGCTACTGCGCCTGCTTGTTCGAATGTGGGCTTGTTGTGTCTGCTTGATTGAACGTGAGTCTCACCCACATACGCCTGACGGACTTGAAACTTGTGTAAGGTCTTGAAACTTGTACGGTCTTGAAATCAACACCGAGACTAAAATTTGTACAGGACTAAAATTTGTACTAGGACTAAAATTTGTACTAGGACTTGAATGGTGTTTGGACCGGCCATTGTGTGCTCCGATGTGAGTTGTGTCTTGCCGTGTGACTACATCTCTCCCGTATTTTCATACAAGTTCTAACTCCTGTCTTTTATTTCATTGTGGAAGAAAAGAATCCTCGTTGAGATGTCTTCGGAGATAATCTTTGGTGCCAAGTCGGGAGGTGTTGAAAGCTTCAAAGATATGCCGAACATTGATGATGAGTTGTTCACTGCGCCTTTTCAACTATAGGAAAATATCACATTCCACAAGATAACTCTTCTCCTATCGACTTTTAGGTTTTTCATGCTCACTGGGCCCTTATGAAGGATGGATGAGGCGTATGTTGAGCAATGAGTACATCAAAGATAACTTGACCGGAGCGCAGATTATTGATGCGGCTTGAGTGTTGAAACGTCTCGAGAGGATGTCAAAGTGGTTTCGATGCGACCGTTGAGGTGGGTCCACGGAGAGAGTGTTGAAGAAGGATTAGAAGCAAACGTGGGTCTCGGGAGAGCGTTGCGGCGGCTCTTGAATAGACCATTGAAGCGACCTGCTGGAGGGAGCGTTGAAGTGGCTTCCTCTTGATTCGATTACCCTTGCGAATCCATGATTCTTGGTGACCATCTTTCTCATGTTGAAGAAGTCCTTGGTCGACGGTGAAGGAACTTCATGCTTGAGCCTCGATCCCCAAGCGTGGTTTACATGGTTTGTCCGTAGTGGTTGTTGTCGAGCCAGGTATGGAATACCTTGGACGTTGTTTCATCATTGTGGGATTCGTAATACGTGAGTGCTTTGGAGTTGGAGTTGATGGACGCGCATGATGTTGTATCTTGGTGGTTTTCCTCTTCTTTGCTTCAAGGAGCCTTGCTTATGAAATTTGAATGTTGTATCGCTTTGTTGGTGAGATATATGCCCCTACAAACATTATGAGGCTCTTGGCAGGCCTGGTTCTTTCTATCGGGGCATATGTTGTTGTAGATGAGCGTTCAATGACTCAGAAAGATGACCAAAAGCGCGGATTCTCAATATAGTGTGATAGACATGTCCATTAATCGATAAAGTGACTCACCGGATCTTGTTCGACCCTTTGTCGATAGAGTAACTCGCTTAGGATCTCTCTCGATATGACGGTTGGACATCGTTATCTTCTTGAGGCTGCTCCCTTGAGGTATCGGCTCCAGTGGAAGATTACCGTCATAGAGCGGTTATACGTTGAACCGGCACTCTTTAAACCAAATGGCAGCATGGTATAATAAAAATTTATGAGAGGAGTTCGAAAAGATATCTTACTTGCATCATGCTCGTACATCCTTATCTGTTTGTAGCCGCTACATCCATCCATGGAGGAGAACATGTCGTGTCCATTTGGTTGTATCTATTAACATGTCGATGTTAGGCGAGAGGAGGATCGTTTTGGAGCGGCACTGTTCAAGTCTCGAAGTCTATGCAAAGACCTGATCTATCTATTTTCCTCATGTATGAACTACATTTGTTTAACCGACTTGGATACAGGTATGACATGTATATGATGGGTGACCAATTTTCATCGGCATTTCTTCATATCTCCAAGCAAATATGTCTGGTACTCTTTGAGAAGTTGCATGAGCTTCGTGCGTTTATCCGTACACAAGGTTGAGATGATGGAGATAGGCCTAGGAGATTCCTCAACGATTTCAATTTCATCGGTTGTAGAGTTGGTGCCATCTTCTTGTTGTTATGGAGCATCTAGCATTTGCTCTTGTGGTTCGTTCTTTGCGTAGCATTCCATTAGGTGGAGAGACTGGGTAGCAGATCTCCTCTGCTGATAATGGCGATCCGGTGTACCGTTTTCCTTTACGGGGTCACGACTCGCCATAAAAGTTCGTTCCCTCCTCGTGTGAACGTGGGTTGTGGCTTCACAAAGTATGGAGAAGAATGCTTCGTCGGCAAAGATGCATCGTGGGTACTAGCCCTCAATGATGCAAGTCGGTCTTCTTCCCGAATTGACGCCCACATGGGGGAGTGGGATACAACGAACTTGTCGATTCTTTCCACGGAGCTTCTCCCGTATGTCTTGGTTTGGTTTCCCTCGAAGTCCGTCATTATTGTGGTAGGCTTCAAAATACGACCTTGATGGGAGAGCCTTGGATGTCCTGAGAATCTTGAGAGTAATGAAGACGATCCTGTGTAGATAAGGGTCGTCTTGAACTCTGAATCCTTGATGCGTGCGGTGACATGTAGGTCACGGTCGTGACCTTCCTCTGGTTGATAGCAGCAAAACGTCTCTGCGCGCTGATTCTTCGAGAGATGTGAAAGTTTGCATAAACTTTCCACTAGAGAAACCGCTTCCCGATCCTGGCCTCTGGTTCATAGTGAAACTATTGACTTGAGGAAGATCGTTGTGAGGATCAGTCCCAGTGTAGGAGCCTCCATGACAGGACCGCTGAACCCAGTGAAACTATTGACTCGAGGAAGATCGTTGTGAGGATCGGTCCCGGTGTAGGAGCCTCCATGACAGGACCGCTCATATCTCGATGTCGCTTCTTTGATCGGGTCCATGTAGGTCCGTGCCATTGAAAGTACCTTCTCCGGTGCGTTGAATTCATTCCTTGTTGGCTCCGTGGGGCTGTTGCGGGTCATGTGGAAATCGATCGAGTTAATGTCTTAAGAAAAGTGAGTACCTCTTTCCAGGAGTTGCGGCCATATCCGTTTGAGTCTTGACAAGAACTTCCCGCTTTTCCATCAAGTCTCCGCAATAATGGGAGATGGTCCTCCTCTCGCCCCTCCGGTTCCTCGTCTTGATGAAGGAGTGGAAGTTGTTTCTCTGGTGACTACCGGAGGTGTTACATGATGAGATGCCGGGACTTGCACTGCTCTGGCTCTGCAGTGATGGGAGGTGTTGTAATATCACTCTTTGAGTGATCGAATTAAACGTTCTCATCCTCTGTACTCACGTGTTACTTGATTGATCTCTCCTTCCTCAAGCGTTTCTTCACGGCTTCGACAAGGGTCTTGAGATGTAAATCTTCCAGAGGAGGATCCGTAAGCTGCGAGGCTCTATTTCTTTATCCAGGTAGACGTTGTAGTACTCGGACAAGTCCTCTCCTCTGTGGAGTTGCCTCGGTTCTTCATTGTTGACTGGACCATGTTGTTCATCTTTCCTGAGTCTCCTGCGGGCTCTTTTTTCCTCTCCACCGATAAAGGTGTGACTCACAGCTAAGGATTGGCGTTTCTTACCTTTGCTCGAGTAGATGCACGCCGACCCTTCTTGTAATTGTGATGTTATATCATTCAAAAGGCGGAATGTTTCGCTCTGTCTTGGGTGATACCGGCTTGATTTGCCAAGACATCCTCCAGCATTCTATCTACACTTCCCATGGTATCCGAACACTTTGTGGTTTCCGATGAGGATGCATCGTAAGCCGAAAACCGAAGAATTGAGAATTCAATTTTTTGCAACCGATAGATCAACCTCCCACTGTGGTCGCCAATTGTTGATGGGTGAAAACTACTCCAGCAGAATTTGGTAATTTGGGGTGTGGATGAGGAATGAATCTAAACCTTCAACAAATGCACTGCGCGGTGAGTGCTTGTAGATTCGAGAGATCAATCTGTGCAAGTCCGGCCTAAACCAAGAAATGGCCGTTCAGGACTTGTTTCGGTCACAAAGTGAAGGAGATGGGGTTGATCTTAGGGAGGGAAGCGAAGAAGGTGTTGAGATTGTGAAGGTGTTGGCTTGCTTATGACTTGTAACAGAAAGATGAGCAGGCTTACGGTTGATGCAAGCAGGCTCTGAGTGTTTGAATACGGTTTTTGTATTAACACTTGATTTCTGTCGTCTGAACTTGTGTTGTTCTGTTGTCTTGTTTAAAATAGGGCGGAGAACCTATTTATACAAGTCATTGAGCCTTATTCACGTCTCTCATGGGAAGTGGAGGAAGTGGAGTGATGGAGTAGTGGAGTTGTGCGTTGGTGATACACGACCGGTCTTGCCCACTTCTCTGTTCATCTCTAACCGTCCATGACTTCGACACGTTCTTGTGATGGCGTGTTGCACGCCGCACGCCTGTAAACCATGAGACCAATACCCTAGTATGTATCCCCCAGTTTGTGACATGATTGATGTCTGGAATGTGTGGATCGTGGATCCACGAAAGATAGCATGTAATGCTGAATTGAATAACTGTGTTATTCAGGAAGTCGATACTTGTGAAGTATCGTGTGTATTTTATGCAGGTACCGCATTGTGGTGAGGTAAAGTGATGGGTAATGACTCCTCACTAACCAAATAACTCCTGACCAGGGTTATATAACCAAGCTGGTGAAGTTTAACGGATGAGATGATGTTTGAGACACTCATCTGTGACCGTTAATGAATACTAGGTTTTTGAAGAGGTGTGCAAGCATCACTCTTGACTTGGTCAAAACCAAGCATGGGAAGGATTTTGGAGAGGACCAGACCATACATGCGTGTTGACGACATGATGGTGTAGGCGCTGTATTCCGTTCCCTCATGAAAGCGCGATCTGGGCCACTCAATTTGGCCAGGCAAAGAGGAGTGGTTGAGATCGGTTTGCGGCAGAAATTTCTTACCGCAAAGGAGTTGATAACCGCGTGATATTCCGCACGCGTTCCAAGACAACCATCCTTGGTCGGTCTTGGTCGATCACTCCAGCGTGTAGGTGGTAGGTTGATGTTCACACCTATACGACTATCCCATGAAAACGTGATCTAAGCCGTTCAAATCATCCGGTGAAGTTGAGCGGTCGAGATCGGTTGCAATTTGGGAAGTGTAACCACACATGTTTGGGCGGGCGTTTTGGATTAGCCGGGCATGATATGCCTTGGTCGATTGCATGAGGGGGTAGATGGGCCCACGGTGGTCATCTTTGGTATGGCCAGGACCTGCTCGATACGATCAGTGACCCTCCATTCGTCTTAGGAGAAAATGGACGTGCGTGATGGCTTGAACCTAATTTTGGCTTTCAAAGCCGTGCGACCATGCTCTTTCAGGCGGACGAATGTGTTGTAACCAATCATGGTTGGTTTTGACCGATTGGTCAAGTGTGTAGGCGGTCACATGGTGATTGTGTCGACATGCTCCGGGCCCTTTGAGTCTACATCTACACCCTCCATCTATACCTGCGAAGATGGATGGTTGAGACCGTTTTGCGGCACATGTAATATGCCGCAAACCCTAATTTAGGGTTTTCCGTCCATAATGCTTGGTATGGACGGTTTCTTGGCAAGCAAAGGCCAATGGTCGACCATGCGGGGTCGGCCGTATGTATTCCATACCTGCTTGGGGGTGATGGAATTGATCTGGGGTCATCCAATCATGCTTATGGAGTTGAATGACTGCGGTCAGATCATATCCGAACTGATACGGTCAGTCTTAGGATGCTCAATCGGGCTAGTATAACACACGAGAGAGGCTCAATCGGGCTAGTATAACACACCGAGAGGGCTCGGGCTAGTATAACACACCGAGAATCGGCACGGGTATTTCGTACATGGTTTCATTATAGTGCTTGGAGGTTCGTGTTACCCTGTAGAGAGTAACACTCGGTCGTCATGCCACAACGATAATGATTCATTATAGTGCTTGGAGGTTCGTGTTACTCTGTAAGAGTAAACACTCGGTCGTCATGCCACACTGATAATGAGTACTGGAAATACAAGGCTGATATGAAATTCACAGGAAGGGATTGTTGCCACATGCTCCAACCTGGAGGAATTTCATGTATTCACAGAATGGGATTGTTGCTACATGTTCCATTCTTGGTGAATCAAGTGAGGGAGTATCCAACACTTATAGATGGCTTTATCTTTTACAAGATGTCAGCGCATGATTTTCTCTGGTTTTTACAAATATAACCTTAAACGAAAATCCACCATCAACAGATGTAAACTCGGAATATTTAGTATTTATCATTCGATCACTTGAAAATTGCTTATAATCTAATAGTTTGTGTGAGACAACTATTTTCGCCTTCTAAGAATGTTTCAATCATTGAAATGGGAGTTTAGAACAATTAATTATTGTTTGTATATAGCATAGTATGCATACCAGTATGCAATTTGTTGTTAGAATGATTCAGGTCCGGGAACCAAGTATGCATACCCGTATGCGAACGGTTTTAACTTTCAAAGTCCGGGAACTAAGTACCCGTTTGCAAACTGTTTCACATGAATTCGGTCCAGAACGACAGTATGCGTACCCGTTTGCGAACTGTCGGAAAAGATCAAAGTACGGAACTTAAGTTTGCGTACCCGTTTGCAAACTTAAGTGGTTAAGTTCTAAAATAGGTTAAGCATGATTTCATACTCATGAAAAAATACATTTATAAATTAAGGAATGCAATCTTTGCAAACCGTGGCTAAAATGTTCATGAACTGATTCTTTTAAATCAATCCGATTTTGCTTCAATTGTGTCTTGTATACTTCTATGAGAATATAAACAATTGAACAACTCTATGAGTAACACAATTAGATTCATTTGATTATCAATTGATCTAGAAGTGTTAAGATGAACATGGTTAATAAAAAAGTGTTCATATGGCTAAATTCGGTTAACTGTTATTGAGCCAACTCGATATACACGTTTAGGTACAATTACCCATATCTAAATGAAGGTATATTTCATTTGTGTGTAACAAGCTAAGACCATTTAACGGTGGAAATATATTAGCTTGAATCTTGAATCGGGTTGCATCTAACGCTGAATATTGATTGCTTTGTTCCAAAGTTATCAAACCCTGATTTGAAGACTATATAAGGGAGAATTGTAGCAACTGGGAAACCTAATCCCCACACATTCTGTGTGATACTAGTTGCGACTAGAGTCGATTCTCCTTTAACCTAGGTTTTTCCTAAAACCATTATAAGTCAACGACTTAAAGACTTCATTGGGATTTTGAAGCCAGACCCAACTATTATTTTTTTTATAGTTGCGTGTTCTGATCTTACTTGTTCTATCATATTGAGTACTATCTTCTCCAAGATTTTCTCGAGATTTATCTCTGATAGGTAATATATAAAAAGTAATCACAAAGCTCTTCGTCTCATTCTTTGTGGTTCCACAATAACTTGTTTAACTACCATATAGTTAAGTTATTATGAGGTGATTGATAATTCTTGTCTGTTCTTCGGGAATATAAGACCGGATTATCAATTGGTTCCTGTTCACCTTGATTTATCAAAAGCCGGAACAAAACTTCGTAAGTATTTATGTGGGAGACAAATTTATCTATCAGAATAGACTTTGTCGTGGGAGACAGATTTGTTTATCAAGTCTTTGACTTTGGGTCATAGCAACTCTTAGTTGTGGGTGAGATCAGCTAAGGGAATCAAGTGCGTAGAGTCCTGATGGGATTCGGAGGCATAAGGAACGCGATTGTACCTTAATCAATGTGAGATTGGTTAGGGCTCAACTACATTCTAGTCCGAAGTTAACTTGTAGTAGGCTAGAGTCTGTAGCGGTTTAATACAGTGTGGTGTTCAAATATGGACTAGGTCCCGGGGTTTTTATGCATTTGCGGTTTCCTCGTTAACAAAACTTCTGGTGTCTGTGTTATTTATTTTCCGCATTATGTTTGTTTATATAATTGAAATATCACAGGTTGTGCGTAGTTCAATCAATTGGTAAATCCAACCTTTGGTTGTTGATTGAATTTGATTGACACTTGAACATTGGTCTTTGGTACCGTTCAAGTTGTTTCTCATAATAATCAGGCTCACGAATTTCCATCTATTTGATTTGCTGATTACATTGAGAAACAGAGATATAACTCTTGGATATATTTCCTTGATTGAGTCTGACTGTCTATTTAATTCTCTTGGAATTATATTGGGGTTAGTCCATACAGATTGCCTAACGAAATATTGGGTGTGGTTGTTAGACCTCCGGTTTTTCAACTTCCATACGCTTCTGTCTCTTTAATTCATGTTATAATCAATCCATCAATTTTTGTGGCATTAGTCTAGACCGCGCGCCACCTCGTTTTAGTTTCGCAAATTGGCATAGCAAAACCAATAAGTTAATCAACTGAAGAAATCATCCCTATAGACATCTTAGTGGATTTTTTTTAGCACAACACTTCGCCATCCACAGCCATGCAGGTCTTCTGGCAACCCCCTCTGAACTCATCCGTGATTTTGGAATAAAAAATTTCAGTATTCTTTCAAGAGTCTTTTCAACTGAACTTATAGGCATTGGGAAATCAGAGGGGCCTTAACCCATCTCTGAGGTTCAAATATAACCTACCAAACTAGGGAAGTTTATCACAATCTCTTCATTATTTATTTTAGATCCCAAGAGGATTTTCAATGGACTACCACTAATGGTCCTTGGCACCTCTTTGAAAATGCCTTGCAAATCATGAACACATAAGTAGTGAAATGATTGGGCTGAGTGCAAGCAAGTCAGGTTCGGTTAGAAGAGTCTGTGTTGGTAATGATTCTTCCTTCCCGGATTTCTTTCCTAGGGTCTTAGCCTGGGTGAATATAGAAAACCATTGGTGGATAAACTGTTAGTCAACGTAGGTAAATACCCCGTTACTGATTTTTTTTTCAACTATATCAATTTTCCCTGAAAAATTTGCAATCATTGTCTAAGATTTGGACACACAAGTGAAAGTTGTGCAATATTGGAGCATAAACCTTATCAATGAAATATAGAGAGATATTTGGTGGGGGATTGAACAAAATGTTAAGGGGTACCACCCAAGATCCTGGCCTATTTTACGCAAACCAATGAGTAAAGGGGGACTAGGTTTCAGAGACGCACATAATTCAACCTTGCCATGATAGCCAAATTGGCCCGGAGGCTAGTAAAAGAGCCTAACTCTTTGTGGGCTCAAACTTCAAAACCTAAAGATTTTAGAAAAATCCTCTATTAAGGCAAAACCTTCAGATAGAAATTCCTTGATTTGGAAATGTATTTGCCAAGGTTTAAAGTTAGTAGAAACGAAACATTATATGGAAAGTATGAGATGGTCTGAGCATAAACATTTGGGATGATCATTGGGTACCGACCCTAGAAGACAATCTTATAAGATATGAAACTAGTTCAAATAACTCTTTATCTCTTGTAGCAGACTTGATTGACATAAACTCCAAGAAATGGAATACTACTTTAATCCATGATTATTTCCCTAAAGTAATAGCTAAAAAAATCTGTAAAATTAATCTTTTCTTGAGTACCCCAAAAAAGGATAATCTCAGACGGAAACTAACAAATACATGAGAAGTCACAGTTAAATCAATATATAACAAACTTAATGAAAATGAAATCAACAATTCTAATTTATCATTAGAGTACTCGTTCTGGAAATCCCTTTGGAAATTAGAAGTATCTCCGAAAATTAAACTCTTCCGGTGGAAATGTCTGCAAATTTTTTATCGACTAACTCAAAGTTAAAAGGAATAATTAGAAACATCAACCCCAACTGTCTGTTTTGTTGGGAATTTGAGGAAACAACAAAACATCTTTTCCTTAATTGCTCCTTTGCTAAGGAAGTTTGGGAATTAGGACCCAATCCAGTGCATGTTAATTTCAATAACACTACTAAGATAGTAGATATTTGTAAAGATTGGTTTAAAACACCAAATGATGTAGTCTCCTTAGAACTAGTGGCTACCAAAATGTGGTTCATTTGGAAAACTAGATATAATAAAACGTTTCGGGGACTATCCCAAAGTCCTCAACAGTTAGCTCTTGAAATTGAAAGACATGTAGATTTCCGGACAAGGAAAAAAAAGAAACACATGCCCAAATACCAGAAAAAGAGTCATCAAAAATCATGTCCCCTGGACAGCTCATGACACACATAACTTAAAAAACAATGTGGATGCTTGGATTTTAGAGTAATTACCCTCTAGTTTTGCTTTAATTCCACGTGGTGATACATGCTCTTTTGGAGGAGGAGGAGCAGGACCTACAGATTGTGCAGATCCGCAATAAGCAGAGGCAATAGGAATCTTACAAGCGACATCATGGACAGCGGAAAAAGGAATCAACAACTTCAACATTGAAAGGGATTGTGAAAGTTTAGTCAAAGTTCTCAATGGTAACTCAGTAGCCATCTCTTGGAGCAGCAAAGCTATTTTAGAGGAAGCAACTAGTAGAGTAAGACATTGTGAAGGCTTTCTGAGATTTTACTATGTCTTTAAAACGACCAATGAAGTAGATGCGAGCTTAGCAAAGAAAGCAGCACGCTTCTTGGATATTTAGAATGAAATGTTTTGTACTTTTCGTAATCAGAAACTTTAGTAGATTTACAAAAAAAATAAATAAATAAAATAAAATAAAAATCCTAGTTTGATTGGGGGCCATAAAATCCAATTGGGGGCCATGACATTTTACTTGTACCCCAAAATTTGCAGGGGTGTATTCATCGGATTATGAAAATATTGTCTTACCCTTGACTATTTTTTTTTCTTTCAAATAACGACCCTTCAAAGACAATAATGACTTTAAGGGTCGTCATATACATAATAAAAACAATAACGACCCTTCCAAAGGGTCGTCAGGGAATTGATCTTTATATGACGACTCCAAACTGTCGTACATTTCCGCCATTAATGACTCTTCGAAGAAGACAACGACTCTTTTATAAGAAATAACGACTGTTTAGAGTCGTCACTAAAACGATGTCGCGAAACATTAACGATCTGTTTACAACATGAATCGAATAACGACTCTTTTATAAAATGTAACGACTGATTTCGTAATCAAATCATCGAAGTTAAGTCTAAACATTAACGACTGTTTAGAGTCGTCAATGAACCACTTCAATACCATGACGATTTTTCATACGGATCTGGGCAAAAAAAAAAAAAAAAATTCCATGATCTCAGCGATTTTTCACACATGGGTAAATAAAAAATTTGAAAAAAAAAGTTAAACTCAAATTAAGTAAGATTATCACTAATTATTTAAAATTAATACTAATCACTTAGGGCATTTTAGCCATTTAGAAAATATTTTTTAAGGGGTAACCCAAATTAGGATTGGGTGACCTTTTTTGTCCACTAGTGCAAGGCCCGCAATTAAAAGTTTTGGCCCCCAATCAAACTAGGATAAAAATAGGGTACCAGGGTGCACAAATTTGGACTAACACCGGTTCGAGCAGTTCTATGTACTTCGTTTCGTGTGAGAACTTCTATCCAGAAGCAGAAGATTTAGAAGACAGTCGGAGAGCGAAGGATGTTTTCACTCTCGTATTCTTCAGCTCCATCCTCAGCTAGAACAGTCTATAACTCAAATTCCCTATCTTTCCTTCAAAGAAGAAAACCTAGCATTTCTAGGGTTTTTAGTATCATCAGTTCTTCTCCAATAGTTGATTCAGTAATCGACGATTCTACTGAAGAAGACCATTTTGTTAGTAAGAGCGGGAACTATGCTGGTGCTAAGTTAGAAGAGATAAATGGTGGTGAGAAATTAAGACTTGATACTTGGATTTCTTCTCGGATGTCTGGTGTTAGTAGAGCTCGCGTTCAGTCTAGTATTAAATCTGGTCTTGTCAAAGTTAATGGCCGAGTTGTTAATAAGGTAAGCAAATTGTGATTATGTATACAGCCTTATTGTAACTAAGTTTAAATGCGGCAGTGGCTAATTGGTTGATTTGTTTTCATTTGTTAATTAGGCTTCACATGTTATTAGAGCTGGAGATAAGGTTAATTGCACAATATCGGAGATGCAACCACTACGAGCTGAACCTGAAGATATACCACTAAATATAGTTTTTGAGGATGATCATGTCCTTGTTGTCAACAAACCTGCACATATGGTAATCACTATTCCCTTAGTTGCATACCTTATTCTTCCTATTTTAAGCTTATCTTTTTATTGTTGGAACATTTTGAAATATCATGAGGTAGGTTACAAGTTTTGTTCTTCCCTTGGATATTATTGTTCCTCAGACGTAGAGTAGAAATCGTAGAACATATTTAATCAATAATGTAGATTATAAAAGGGTTTGTTGTTCCCTTCACAAAACATTGAAGTTAGAATATGCAACCGAGAATACGTAGGAACTTGTAAATGGTTTGAAACTTGTTTAATTTAGTGGGATTTTTCTGGCTACAATTATGAAATCTTCGAACTGTTTTACTTAGTATCTGGATGTCTTGGTCCTTCTTTCTCTCCTTAAGATTGACATCCGGACCTTGAACGTACATGGTAAGAATCTGTTGGAAATAGCTCGATCCTACAGAATCTAGATTATGATTGGTTGAGGAAAACATCCATCTTTGTCTTTGTTGAGAACTTGAGATGTCTTTTTTTTTTTTTGACACATTCTTGAGATGGCTCTTGCGCTTTATTCTGACATTTTTAGGAATATTCGAATGAAGTAATTAATTTATCTATTGGTTTGTTCATTGTAGTAAATCGTCTGACTTTTCTTCAGTTTTTTTTTTTTTTGTGATTTTAGGTTGTTCATCCTGCACCTGGCAACCGTACTGGTACACTTGTAAGTGGCATCCTTCATCATTGTAGACTTCCGACAGTTGCTTTACCAGATAATGACATATTCTCTGAGACAGAGGATATATCTGATGAGGAGTTGGAAGGCTTTTATTCCGATCAAAATTGTAGTGAAGACTTAAATTCTAGGTCATCAGCGGCTTTAATTCGTCCAGGAATAGTGCACAGACTAGACAAAGGAACCAGTGGATTACTTGTTGTTGCAAAGGTCAATATGTCATGTTACTTTTTAACTTTAAAACATGGAATTTACAATTTATTAATCCAATGCTCCAATTTGAGTGCTTCATTTAAA
This sequence comes from Papaver armeniacum, assembly GCA_023531295.1. Taxonomy (NCBI): domain Eukaryota; kingdom Viridiplantae; phylum Streptophyta; class Magnoliopsida; order Ranunculales; family Papaveraceae; genus Papaver; species Papaver armeniacum. The sequence goes on from JAJJWW010002270.1 coordinate 70,769, forward strand.
TAGCTGCTAGGCTAATCCACGAGTTTGCAACTCATCTTCAACAGTATGTTCTCTTAAATGCAGGATGAGCATTCTCATGCGCACCTATCAGAACAATTCAAGCTACATACTATCCATAGAGTGTACGTCAGCCTCACCAATGGTGTTCCATCCCCAGCTTCTGGCCGTGTTGATATTGCAATAGGGCGTGATACAAACAATCGGCTTCGTATGACTGCCGTGAATGGATCCAATAACACTAAACAGGCCCGTAATGCTGCCAGTAGGTGATTCATGTACTTCATTCTTCTTCATATTCATACTACACGAGTATAATAAAAAATTGCATATTTCCTATTTCAAAAAAGGAATAGAGCAAATATAATTTTCTGGTATAATTCTCTTATGGGAGCATATTTTTCTTTATCCCTTTGAATTTTATTTGAAAACATGCTTAGCAAGCATGGAGGAGGCAATTGACCTAGTTAGGGATGGGTACGCCTACTCTACACAGTCTAATCTAGGATAAGTCTTTAAAATTTTAAAATGTCAGTACCTTGTCGGATTTCACAGGGTTTAGTGGAAGACCCACATGATGTTGTACTGGTTCTACTGGGAGATAGGGGCATTTATCTTCAAAACATTAATAAGTTTTTATGATTTGATTATCACACTATTTCGAATGAAATCAGGTACCGGGTAATTGATGTTCTTGCTGGCGGTGCTTCTGCAATGGTTGAGTGGAGATTAGAAACTGGACGCACTCACCAGGTACTTCAATGTTCTATGATATTGGCGTGCCAATGGAATTTCTGTTTTCCCCTTAACATCGTCAATTAAAGATTTTGGATTTTGTTTTCGGGTTACTGCTACATTTCTAGATTTCTGTTTTACTTATATGCTCAAGGTTAGGGTTATCAGAAAACTTCCTGACCTCTTTGCTGAAAGGACTTATGTTCTGCATCAGAATGGAAATTATGTATTACTCACTCACACTGATAATTTGGACGTGTAGATTCGTGCCCATGCAAAGTATCTGGGGTATCCTCTATTAGGTGATGAAGTGTATGGAGGAACCAAGGGAATGGCTCTGTCACTGCTTAGACATAAAACCCCATCAAACAGGCACAATTACCTTCCAGAACTGGTCGATAAATTTCAGAGGCCTTGCCTCCATGCGTATGCTCTCGGGTATGAGTGTTAAATGCAAGCTCCTGGAACTATTCAATGACTACAAGTTCTGTATGTATCTTATGTGGTTATTGTTGTTGTCTCACTCTTTGTCGAATTTTTTATAGGTTTAAACATCCACACACTGGAAAGGATATGAAGTTCTCGTGCCCACCACCTGCCGACTTCACTGAGATTTTGAGTCTGCTTCAAAATATTGAAAAGGTAATTTTTCTAGAATTGAAACTTTCCGTGTTTGCAAAATTGCAACTCAAGTTGCATCAGCTAATATGAACAGTAAGTATACCGTGAAAGGTGTTTCCACTTAAGTGATTTCTCTGTTTACATTGGAAAAACTGAACGTCGGGATTTGATTATTCTTGGGATGTATGTCTCGGCCTTTCTATTTAAACCAAATGTTGACAGTTTGTACTGCAGCTTTCATTCAAGAAATAGTTCTCGCTGCTAGCGACCAGAGAAGTAAAAGATGCTATTGATATCATAAAGCGGACTGGCCAAATACTTGCGCAAAACTGGAATTTTATGGCATACAGTGGTACAATTCAACTCAACCATATGTAGCCACATCAGGGTATCCGGGGAAAGTGTAATTTCCTGAAACATGATGACACATGTTTGCACGGAAAAGATGGTATCAAACTTTTTTTTTACCGATGATTCTGTGTGGTAGCATCTGTTAGATTTGGCTATTATATTTTCTGCAATAATTTGTTAATTATTTTTGTTTATCATTTTAGCATTATGTAATTAACATGTTAAGTCTAATGTAGTTTAATACAACATACAATGAATTACTCGAAACAATGAGCTGAACTGTTCGATGGCATTGTCACAATTTTCTGCATGCATCTCAAGGTGTCAAGAATCTGGAAGTCGAACAAAGATGACTCCAATGATGCCAATAGGAGATGAATGTGGTCAGTCACACAGGCCAAGGCTATATAACCACAATTATGGACATGATAAACGCAACAAATAATATTCAGTGGCATCAGCTTGATGCCAGGAAAAAATAATCACCTTGGGTTCTTTTATTTCTTTTCTCATTTATAAACGATCACTTTAGGTTCTTCTCAGAGTCGATTAAGTTTCGACGAACACAGAACTTGACCGCTTTCTTGAAAAGAATGATCTTACCTGGCATGAGAGCAAGTTCCTTGCAAAAATTATTTTGAAGATGGGGAATAATACAGAGGGAACAAAATTGTAGGTAAAAAAGCGTGAAATACACAGAAATTCAACTACAATAGCCTAATTCTAACAATCTCTTGAAGAAAACTTTTATGATCTGTTTTACACATACAAGGCAAAAGAAGATTGTGTAGTTCAACGTAAGAGTTTTGTACTATTATCCAATTTTACATGTAACCGCCATCATCTGAAAGAAACTGATTTTGGATTGGGACCGGCAATTGATATACGTACTGACACCCTTGGTGTAGAGTCTTTTTCATTGTAGGAACTACCTACCTAGTTTGAGGAGGATGGTTATCCTATCTATAATAATTCAAGGCTGCTGCTTTTTTTTTTTTTTTTTTTTTTTTGATAATTAAAACGATATATTAAGAAGAAGCCATTATTACAGAGTTTAAGATAGGAAACATGTTCCTATTGAGTTTATCAAAAAAACAGATTTCTCGCCTCACAAACTAAAGACTTCCAAATGATTGATATGGTAGCTCCTGGTAGCTTGTAAAAGTTGTGCGCATTTGGTCTCTCAAGAAAGTTCACTTGGTCACACAATGTGGTATGTCCACCGGTTAAGCAGAACTCCTAAGCCACCACTTTCTGGTCACAATGCGCAAACATTTTGCTTGATTCGAGAAAAAGCAGTGGCTGCCATGTTCAGCTGCAAGTCTGCGGATTCCCAAAATAAAAAAAATCAAACATTTTCTGGTCACTACCATAGAAAACAGATTCAATAGTTTTTCAACGCGGTTTTGTCGTGGCTGTATATATTGGCAAAAACGTGGGGCTTTGTAAGTTGGATATGTAAAAATATTTTTGCAGAAAGAAACTGGAGAACGTATCGAAAATAACAAAATTACCCTTATATCTAGCTGACAATATCGTAAAAAATTAACAACTCAGAGTCCTCTTTTGTCAATTGAATTTGTTTATTGTCATTTTCTCTTTACTATCTTTTCTCGAAGAAAGTCCATATCCAACTGTAATAAGAAAGACATTTCTGAAAAATCAGAACACAGAAAAATATAACAGATCTGAAATTTTCATTTTGACTTGGATTTAGGGTTTTTCTTTTGGAGGAGGTATTGTTTCGGTGCAACAATGGCGAAAGGAATGAGATATTCATCTCGTTCTTCGAATAGAAGATCATCTACATTTACACTTGTATTAGCTATGCTTTTAATGCTGTCATTCGTTCTATTGATGATGTTAGCTCTTGGAATTCTTTCACTGCCTGCACACAACAGTGAAATGTCTAAAGCTAATGATCTTAGTTCTGTTGCCCATAATAGTGTACCGAAGAGGTAAAAAAAATGTTAGCTCTTAAAAAAGCCCTAATTTTGGTTTTCAATGTCTTTTTCTTGAAATTTTAATTTTTGATTTGGTTATATTGTTTTTTCTGTAGAACTGGCGATGGATTAGGGGAAAGGCGAGACCAATGGATGGAAGTTATTTCATGGGAGCCTAGAGCTTATGTGTACCACAATTTCTTGGTGAGTTCATGTTTTAAGAAAATTTTATTTAATGAAATTTTGAAATGATTTTTGTGTTATTTTTTCACTTATATGGTCATTGTGGAGTAAGATATAGTTGATGCTCTAAAGATCCGTATTTGATGACTTGATTTGAGCTTGTAAACTAGGGGTTTGATTTAGTTTATGATGTAGAGGGATTCTTATTGCCATATTATGTCATTGGGCATTGAAGACTTCTTGTGATCATGTCACATTTAGTAAGTCGCAACTTGCAATTATAGCATAAATTTTTGTGATGGATATGATGGAATTTTACCGATCAAAATGTTATGACATGAATAAAAGATGGTCCTTTTCATGTATGGAAAGTACTCATTACTATCTTGGTTACTGATAGGAACTACTGTCCATGCTGGCAGCTTTTCTAATCTTTGCTGGCTTTTAACTTTTAAAGTTTAAATCACCCGAGTCTTCCATTAATTTGAGTTACTACCACATACCAAAAACAATACACTAGTGATAAAAGTGAGAGTTGAAAGGCAGCATGGGTGGATATCAGTCAAACTCTTATAGGCTATGCTTTTATATGTTAAAACTTAGCTTGTTATTGCCTCCTGCAGCAAACTTTAAACATGCCTCACAAATCAGCAAGCAACGTGTAGCTGTAACTGGGTAATAGAAAATGACCATAAACGTGCAATCTATGTCTTAAGCCTCCTTAAATTGTACACGCTGGGTATTCCAATTTCCATGAAAGATATAATGTTTTCTATTCAGGGGCAAATCATGAGGTAATTGGTATAACAGTTTGACTTTGGTGTTTCTTGAGCAGTCTGAGGAGGAGTGCAAGTATTTGATTGATCTTGCCAAACCTCACATGGAAAAGTCGACTGTGGTTGATAGCGAAACTGGTAAAAGTAAAGACAGCAGGTTTGTACTACCCATGTCTCACGTTGTATTTTTAGTTTTGTACAGAATTATGAAAAGTGTTCCCTTGTGTATCTTTTTTTTTTGTACTTTGTTGTGAAAATAAAAGAGGTTATAGAGAGGAGGTGGTTTGACTTCTTTCATGTCCTTGTTTCAATTAACTGATCAGTTGCACTTACTGTCTCAGATACACTGTTGGTTGAGTAAAGGTACTTAGCATGCACTTGATTTTTGTAGGGTGCGTACAAGCTCTGGGACTTTCCTTAAGAGAGGGCAGGATAAGATTATCAGAAGCATAGAAAAAAGGATCGCAGATTTCACATTTATACCAGAAAGTATGCAGTTATTTCTCACTTATGCCAAACATATAGTACTTCAGTGGTAACTAGCTGTTCGTATCTGTGTCTTACCTTTTTAAATGTAGTGTCTTTCATAGTTTGAGGCTTTGAGCATGATTTAAATTGCGTAATGTGATCTGGAGGTTGACACGGCATTTACAAATATAGCTGAACAGTGTGAATGTTGCATGCGAGGTATTCTTTGTATGCTTTTGTTTATGTATTCAAGCCGAACCTTAAATTTTACAGCTCATGGAGAGGGACTTCAAATTCTTCACTATGAAGTCGGTCAGAAATATGAACCTCACTATGACTACTTTCTCGATGCTTTCAACACAAAGAATGGGGGTCAGCGGATAGCTACTGTTCTTATGTATCTGTAAGAGTCATACTCTCTTCATGCACTTCTTTTACTAATTTTTTTCCCCGTTCTGTGTGGCAAGTCACAGACTGAAATGTTCTTCCTTTTTATTTGTCTACTTTTACAGCTCAGATGTAGAAGAAGGAGGTGAAACAGTATTTCCAGCTGCAAAAGGAAACATCAGTTCTGTACCATGGTGGAATGAATTATCTGAGTGTGGAAAGAAGGGTCTCTCTGTTAAACCTAGAATGGGAGATGCATTGCTGTTCTGGAGCATGAGACCTGATGCCTCTCTAGATCCATCGAGTTTGCATGGTATGTGTTCTTCTATTCCTTTTGGTGTTAGAAAAATCAGCTTACTGTTGTTGCTTCTATGTCCTAAGCTACTGAAGAGTACAGTAAACTCCATTCCACAAACATGTTCAACGACAAACACGACGAGAAAAATCTCCTACATTAGATAGTGGTTTTCCCAATGTTAAATATGCAGAGTTAATATCTCATTCCAATTTTTTTTCCAGGTGGTTGCCCAGTGATTTCAGGTAACAAATGGTCATCTACAAAGTGGATTCATGTCGATGAATACAAGGTTTAAGCTTGTGGGCAAGGTGTTTTTCTAGTTCCCCAATTATTCACAAGTTTTTGCAGTTATGGATACAGATGTTATGAGAGCCTTCTTTATGATTTCGGTAGACTTTCATGGTCTTGTAAGATGCAAATGGTTTTATAACTTTTATTACTCATGTTGGGCTGCTGTGGAGCCCTGAGCTCGATTTTTTTTTCTTTGTTAATTTTGGCTTCTTACAACTAGTCTGGAGTTGACGCTGGCACTCCTATATGGAGGTTGTTAGGAAAATGTTAAATACCCCAAATTTCATGACTAGATTCTTGAGCAGCTAAAAGTTTGGCCTATGATTTAGCAACCATCAAGGGGCCAGTGATGTTCCTTGCTCAAATCTATGGCCAAGATTTGAGCTGGTCAAGAATCCTTGGACTTGCATTACTCAATAAATTGCTTTTATCTAGCTAGAACAATATAAATACATTCTTCTTCTGATTTATTGTTATTGTGATAATGTGCACAAGATATTTACTCTCGAAAGTTTCTGTTGCAGTGTAGGTAATTCTAATCAAATCCACCTGGAGGATGACTCTGTAGCGCGAGATTAGATTTGTGTAATCCTTGAAGATTAGTTGCTTACTAGCTCCAGTTTGTAGTTCCACTGAGATATTTGGAGTGTTCATTGTTCTCTTGGGGATATCAACCCTATTCTCTCTAATAGAATAAAAGTTTTGTATCATTTCAATTGAGTAAAATTTTTGTTGGATGTTTAAAGGTGGGTGGCTGTTTTGTCAAGGCTCTGGTGCTCCAACACCCTACTGTAAAACTAAATAGAAGTTATTCTGTGTTTTGATACGAACGATACTGGAATTGTATGTACTTAATTACTCGGGACTGATGGCGCAATATTGCAATATTTTACTATTTGAACTTATAACTCAATACAGCTCTAGGGTATGGATGGTAGCCACCCCTTGCCACAGCACTTTGCTTCTCAATGTTCTGGGCAGTGTCTCATGACTCTCATCAACGAAGGAAAATGGCAAGCTTCCCCACACTTGTGCTGATCTGTGAGGAAAGGAAATGATTGTGCCTTGAAAACAGATTCACCCTAACTTTTTTATGTGTATCACATTCCAAGTAGTGAGAATCCATAAAATTGGAGATGGAACAAATTTTAGGCGACCTATACTGCTACTTTTCTTTTCTGGTGGAAAATTCACGTTCAGCAGTGTATATACTTTTCAGTGGTATCATTTCATACAGACATCACTGGATGACCAGAAAAGGCTTTAATTGATCATGCCCGGTCCAGTACACAGTTATAAGAAATTAAAAAAGGCTGTGGTTTCTACATCAATAAATTAAACCAAGATACAATGGATTCTCAAATTTCTCTCTGATAGAAACCGTTCTATGTTCCAAGTTACTTCAAGACAACTGCAGCATTTCTGAGAGTCAGATATCTCTGAACATATTCATTCGGCAGCATTCTTATACGCTTGAAGACATCAGTATTTGCATAACGAAGATTTGTCCTTGGATCTATGTAACGTGCCTGCAGGGAGGAAATGAAGCAACTTTCACAATGTAATGATGGCAAACAAATATATCAAATAAAACGAAACCACATAAATCAAACAATTAAGCTGCAAAGCTTACAATTAAATATCAGATGATGCTATATAGGATGCATATGTTCAGAGGTGAAACATACAGAAGAATAATACTGCTTTCCAAATAATATGAAAAATCGTACCTCACACCCTGTAATGTCGCAAAATTTCTTTGAAGGATACTTTGAAGGTGGCGTCTCAATATTGACATCTGAGACCGAAGAAAATCAAAATAAAGTTTAGCTTTTACATATTTAAACTAATTTGAGCTGATGGGAATTTTGGTTATTACATCCTGAAACTCCTAGTAATACACAGGCACCAAAACCATGCATTTTTCCTGATCATACAGAATGTTTGTTGGAAAGCACACTCGAGTGCAAAAGATCAAGATATGGAGAATAAACTGATATCAAATACAACAAAGCAACTCTGCGATATCTATCTATACATATAATCCTGTAATTGAGTCGTGAATTACTCACAAGTAGGGTCGTCTGGAGAGCAAGTTTGGTAATTTTCGCCCTGCAAGATTTGCTTCAAATGTTTCCAGTGCCTCCCTCTTGCTTGGCCTTTTGGGTATTTCTCCGATACCTGGACCCTCTTGAAACTGAGATGCTGAGGTAGCAGTATATTTGATTCTATTACTTCTGCCTCCATCTTCTATTCGCCTATTGTTTTCGCCATTGATCAGTTTAATAAGAAAAATATGTTACCGACAATCAGAACAACTAATCAGTAAAGAGAAAGAACAAACAAGAACCTAAACCCATCAGAGACAACCTGACAGCTAATGACATTCATGTAAAGATAAAGTTCGCAAACCAAATCAGAGAACAGAATTTAGCTTACACCATGCACATGAGTTATAGTATGTACACAGTATAATCACTCCAAGGCAAATATCAAAACTGCTAATAACATGTCATGAGGTTCCTATCGCCTGAGAGAGATTTCCACCAACTATTTGTGCCTAATTCTTAATCTCTTTAACTAGTGATACCTGCTTAGCTTTGAAAATTCATCTATTGGACTATCTGTCCATCTCATCATAAGCCTATTCAAGCTTGGTCACATTTCTTTTGGCTACCTTAAATTATGTGATGATCAAGTAAATTCAAATCTACAAGACAGCTAACTTTTCAAGATATGATCAAAACAAACATGATAAGATATGAAAGAAGTTTAAGTTTACAGGTAGACCAATGCAGCTAAGCTAAGCCCTAGATTCAACACACTACGAAAAACCAATTCAAATTCCCTAATTTTTTAAACTTTTGTTTACTAATTTCATCTGAGTATTGCTCCAAACATAAAATTACTCAATCAAATACTACGCTTTCCCACTATTCAGCTTAATTGAAAACAAACCTAGAAAAGGAATAGCAAGAACAAATCAAACCTAAATTCAGGATATTTTGTTTACCAGTGGTTCAACGAGAAGTACCACCCAGAACTTGATCAGCACTTTCCGAACGACGATTGAGAAATTGAGGAAAAAAATATCGGGAATTTGAACTTACAGTATTTCTTAAGATTCCAATGGGTGAGAGCTGCAAAAGCTAGACGGAGATATAAAGAAGAAGAAGACTGTTACCATTTTCTAGAAAACAAAACCAAAGTGACTCGGATTTGTGCCGTGTCGGTTCATATAACCGAGTCGAATTTGCCGAATCTTACGTACCAGTTTGAATCGCTCCCACATGGTTGCTATAAGGCCGGTTCTTATTGACATGGCAATGCCACGAGTTTGCCACTTTTGTACCCATTATGAGCATGGAAAGTGGCGAATTTGCCACTTAGCCAGGTGAGGTCATGTCTCTACCGAGCGAGCTAGACTAAGCTGCCAACGGTGAAGACTCGACCACTGGGTGTAAACTACACCGCTCAATATATCTGATCCAACGGTCATAAATACTCAATTCCAACTCATAACTTCTTCATATTTTCTTAGGGCGTTTCTTACGAATAGTTTTTTTTTTTTTTTTTGATGCAAAACACCATTTCATTACTTAAGTTAATTTACATATCTTAGGCTGACAAATTGATAGATCATCCCTGGTAATGTGACTAAATTTTTCCGGGATGTTACAACTGTAATCAAAAGATGATCTGTCAGTTCTAGAAGTTTTAGCTATTGCATGAGCAGCATTGTTAGCTGATCTTTTAGCATGGTTTACATTAAAACAATAAACAGAAGATAGTAAATGCCTTATTTCATCTATTATCCCTTGGTTCATCCACTGAACTGAAGGTTTAGCATGCTTGATAGAGCTAATTACATTCAAACTGTCACTTTCTAAAGTCATTTTCTTTAAGCTGAAATCCCTAGCCCATAATATTGCTTCCTTCATGGCCAGGCATTCAGCTTGTGCTGGATCTATTCCTCCATTGAAGAATCTGCCCTTGATGCCCCAACATTGACCTGTTGAATCACGTATTAGCAGACCAATTCCAAAATTAGAGGTAATATAATCAAACGAAGCATCTATGTTAATTTTAAGCTCATCAGCTGAAGGAGGAATCCATGGTTGATACACTTTCTGTTTCATCAACTGGTTTTCCACAACACATTGATTTACCATATTTTTGATAGAGTGAACTGTGAAGATCAAGTTCTAATTTTTGTTTTCGAAAACCTTTAAACATATATTCTTCCAAAGATACCAGGCTGTAATCATAAGAGTTAAAGTCCAATGATTCCAGTCTTTCCTATTTGAATTAGAAGAGGCATGAAACCAGCTGGTTATCCAATCTGTAACTTCAGTTTGTTGGTTTTGTAATACAATTACATTCACATTCAAAGCTAACCAGCCAGTTTGCTAATTTTGCACCCATTATGGAGTTGGCAAGCCAGAAAAATGCAGGCCAGGTCGAGTCTCTACAGAGCGATCGAGTCTCGACCACTCGGTTGACACTACACTGAACGCTCAACAGTCGCCAGCCAGCAGCGTAGACTCGACCGCCCAATGTATCACATCCAGCGGTCCTCAATTCATCAGCCTATAAATACTAAATTCCAATTTCATTTCAACTCATACGATTTTTTTCAATCTACATTATTCCACTCCATAAATTTTATATGTCAGTTCGCGGACGCAAATTTATCTTAGCTGAAGATAAATGCATTTGCAGGAATTATGTTCTTGTTACACAAAATTATGTCAATGGTGTACAACAACAACAACATACTTATGGCAAGACATATTTCAGATATTTCAAGAAGAAACATTGAACCTCAATAATCGAGAAGCAAATTCTTTGTGTCATCGATTCAAAGTAATCAATAAGAAAGTGAACTTGTTTGTTGTTGCACTTATTGAAAGCAATCGAAACCGAGTAAATGGTCAAAACGAATTTGATGTGGAGAAAATATGTCAGGATGAATGGCGCAACAGAAAGGGCAAAAATTTTCAATTCGATAGTTGTTATCAATCTCGAGAGTGTTGCCCAAATATGATGCATTTAGATTAATAGTTTTATGATGCATTTAATCAAGGTTTAAATTTATTATCAAATCTTAATTAAGTTAAGTTTAATTTTAAGATATAAACTAGTGCGTCTTTCATTAAGTTTCATAATCTAATTTTCAAATTTTAATTTACATTAGTGCCTCTTTCATAAATCTCGATAATTAGATATAAACTAGACATATAAATTACAATATAGACTTTAAAAATAAAAATCAGGGACAATGTTTTTCGTCTTGTTTATCTTCTTCATTTCACAAAATTTTCAATCAATGCGCTCACAAACAAAGTTTCATTTGTTTATCTTCTTCTTTGCCTTCAAATTTTCCTTGTCTTGAACTTTTCTTTGCCTTTTAGTTGGAGGTTTGATTTGGTTAATATCCAAAACTTGTAGACTTCTTTGGTTTTTATGGTCGAGTCTTGATCGCTAGGGTTTAGTATCTACTATTTGATTTAGACTTGATCGTTTATCTGTTTTGTCATAGTGGTGCGGCCAGTTTGCCAGCCGGATGGCATGGCATATGAGTGGGTTAGCCACTCCCATAGGAACTGGCCTTAGCTCTTCCAATTTTTCAAAATATGAACATGGGTCAGTTCATAGAAGAGCAACATGCTGCCGAAAATCAAAGAGTTGTAAACCGAGTCAATGTGCAAGATGAAATAAGAATATCAAGTTTCAAGAGCTTATGCGGCAAGAGCACATAGTCAAAATTTTAGCACTGCAGAAGATGAATGTATTTGCAGGAATTATGCTTTGTTTACTAATCATCCCATCGTTGGTGGCGCACTCCAAGCCGTATCGCTTTGGGAACGTGTTTTTCTGAAATTGAAGAAGAAACAATGAACCTCAACAATCGTTATGCGATGGTATTGAGTGCTCGGTCCAACGTAATTTCTAAGAATGTTAACAAGTATTTTGCTTTGATAATGCAAGCGGCTTGAAACATGAGGAGTGGTGAAAGCCTGATGGAACTTGAACAAAGGTATCATGTGGAGTGACTCTCAAAAAATGGAGAAGGGTTCTGATATGGAAGTTGTTATGAAATCTTAAGAGTGTTTCTTACTTTTAATCCAGTTTGTTATATGTTTTAATTTCTTAATTGTTAACTTAAGCATGAATGTACAAATAGATTTTCATTTATCAAACAAAAGTGCAATTACATTAACTAATTATCCAACGAAAGTGTGATTGCATTATATCTATCATACTAACGATTTTCCTCACCTGATCCAAAGATATATTCCCCTAAGACCATCTTCAATGAGGGAAGAGGGAATTCCCTAAAAATCCTACGCGGCAGCGAATAATATCGACGTGTAAAGTGATAGGGGAACGCCATGTTCAATGGTGGGGAAACGAAACTATAAATCGGTCGGTGTACTGTATACCGATCGAGTTATTGATTTGCGATCGAATTATTGATTCGCGGCCGTGAAAAAGTTTAACGAGGATGATGTCAACATTATTTTAATACGTAACGCTTTTTTTTCTTTCTTCGTAACAGTTTTTTTTCTTCGTAGCGTTTTCTCTGTGTCAACGTCTGTAACAGTTGGTAGTAACGACGTGAGTGATTATGTTTTGGTCTGATGTATGTAAGTTGGTTTGGAAGTGTATTTTGGTGTTCCACAAAGCTTTGTTATTTGGTCGGGTGAATGCATGAATGCAGACTTGGAATCGAAAATTTGTTTGGTTTCATAACTTTATTTGCCCATGAACTCAAATTTTGTTTTGTTCAAACTTTGTTTTGTAATATGTTTTGTTGATATGCATAAAAGATAGAGATAAAGAGTGTTATATATTCACAAGTATTTACACTTTTGTTTCTACTCACACTCATCTAACCAAAACCGAAACATACGTTATAACGCGAAAGAAAAGCCCGATATGGACAGACATAACCCGAAAAAGCGCGGAAAATTTCCCTCCCTAATCATTTCACCGATCGTTGAACTGAATAGCGACCGTGTGAGAGTTTATGGGCACACACCTTAAAAGCGAATAACGACCGAGATTCTGAATGTGGATCGGTGAACTGAATCCCGATCACAGTTCTGTTTACCTATCACAATAATATATACCTATCGATAGACTGTTTATAACGCTTCCCGACTTCCCTTATTCCCCAATCAAATTCCCTTGTATAGGGGGAGATAAATTGGGTTTTGGGGAATTCCCAACCTCATTGGGCATCGCAATTCCCCTATTTAAGGGTACAAATCCCTCACTGGAGATGGTCTAAGCCTGTTGATCCATGCTCGTGTATTCATCAACTTGAGTATGAGATGATGGCTGAGTAGCATTAGGAGATTCAACATAACCTTAAAATGGTACAGGAGATGGTTGAATTGGGTGAGAAGGTGAAATGAGTGAAATGTTGATGTGGTTAGAGCAAAAATTACAGATTGCCTAAATGCATCGATATTCGAGCTACCACCACCAGAAGTGTGTGTCTGACCTTGGGGCATTTGCAAGAAACAACCAGGGGTCTGGATCCGGATATCCATCATCTCCACTTCTCCTTTATCACCTACTAAAGTGCCTTCCACCAAATTTGGAGTTGAATGACGAATTATGCGAGCTCCACGACTTCTTTGACTGCTACCACTAGGGCTTGTGCCCATGTCATCACGACCGCTTGTTCTTATATCGGGATGATGTAAACCACCACGACTTACACTCATACCATTATAACTTGAACCTGTTGGAGTGCCAGGCATTGAAAACGTCCAATTGTCCCTTTGGTTCTGCATCTCTCTCAAGTGAAAAGTATGGAATCCACCGAGAATATACGTTAAAATTTTCAACTGGTTGTGATACTCTTATGGTGATGCAACCACCCCATAATATGGATACCTCTGAGGCATACCTTTATTACCAAGGGGAACAATAATAATATCTCCTAAAGGAGATAAAGTCTCGACCTCCCAAGATATTTGGGGCATATTTGACGAACTCATTTGACCATTAGAGTACGTATATGCTTCGCTCAACCATGGTGGAGGTTGGGATGGAAGATCAGTAAGTGGCATATTATCGATTGCTGGAAAATCCACATTACCCAGGTTTTGTGGTTGCACGACAATATACAACTTGCAAATATTCTTGAACCAACTGTAGTAATCATAATCATTCAATGTAATTTGGATCAAATCTTCAGCTTCTTCCCAAGGTTGTTGATTAGTTAACAACTTTACCCAGTCATTATATGAAATTAGCGAGGTTGGAAACAGGTTGATTGCTTTTACCTTTATGCCTTCTAGATGGAACATATTTCTTTTTCCGTAGTAGCAAATACCGTGACCAGTTACAGGACTATGAAACACAAGTCGCTTAAGGCTTAATTGTAGTATTCTCTGTGTTATCTCTTGATTGTACTCCTAAAGACCAATATATGACATCTCGTTCATGTTAACAGTTGTTCTGCACAGTTGTTGCATCCTCTGAACTGTAATGACATTTTGACCATTATTTATCTGACCAATCCAATTTTCGGCTTTGAACTTGTACACGACCAGAAAAATTGTACGGGTATCGTGAAGCTCAGTTGACAAACACCAAAGTAAGTATACCACAACACTAAAACTGATAAAAACATCCTTGTTTTAGTATATTTACCAGTTGAATCAATAATAAATCAAATAAATAAAAAGGGATTGTGGTTCTTACCTCTAACACGACCCAAAATTCATTCAAGCTATCTGAATGGACATACGAGCATTCATCGAGAGTTAAGTATAACACCTAAAATTGCAGCCCCCCAATCATATGTTGGTGCTTTAGATAAATCTTCTAAAGTATCGAGAAAACAACTAATACCACTGAGCTAGCATTGGAGAACATAACTTGTCCTTGCACGCACTACACCAAATTCCCGGATTCGTAACAGCAATTCGTAATGGCTTTGTGGCCGTTACGAATTTCCCGTTACAAATGGCCGTTACGAAAAATTTGTAACAGGCTATGACCGTTGCGAATTTTTGAAAATTTTGTAACAGAGGCTAGCCGTTACGAATTTTTTTATAGGCGTGCCAGCCACACGCTTCGTCACACCTGGGTCGTAACACCTGGAGCCTGTAAGTGTGCCATTCACACGCGTACCATTTTGTTGCCACCCAAACTGAAAAACATTAGAGGATATTTCCTCCCATGCGTGTGCGATTCACATGCGTAATATGGGTATACCCTAATGAAAGCAGATCGAAAATTTTATTTTCATTTCTTTTTTTTTCTCTCCTCTCATCCTCTCTTCTATTCCTCTCGGGTGATGAAACCATTTGCTCTCGTCTCTCGTCTCTTTCTCTCGGTAGATGAACCAGATCGAGTTTGATGAATCAATTTCTATTCAGTTTGTTTATCATCTATAAAATGATTTTTAGGGCTTCATAAATAGTTTTAGGGTTTCAGTATGTATTATGATTCATTGATTTTAGTTTGTTCGTCGGAGTTCGAACTTGGAAGAAATGATCTTCACTCTCAGCTAATCGTGTGAAAGCATATGTTCTACTTTGTTTAATTTAGGTATTTTTTGGTTTTGATTTCGATTTATTTTCAGCTAGATTTAGGTTTTCATTTTAGGGTTTCAAAATGATAATTGATTTAGGATTTCTTGTTCAATCGATTATGAGATTTGGGTTTCTAGCATGAGTATAACCCCATCCTCACAAAGCGGCATGAGTATAACCCCATCCTCTGTTGCTAGCATGGTTTCATGGTTGTATTGTGTTAGGTTTTAATGTCTTCGCTGAAATGTTGGGTGATTAGGTGACTAATAGTACGTAATACCCAAATCATAAGGTTATTTCCATGTTTGTTCACCAGGTTAAGGATCAATTAAGAGTGTATAAGCATGCACTTAATAGAAGGGTTCGTAACTCAGTTAGCAAATTATTCAGTGTTTTCAATGTAACCATGCTTCGGTCTTTTCTTGGTGATATTTGATGTGTATGGTTTTTAAAGAGCGGCATTACATCAGTTGATACTCTTGTTTTATCTTGAAGTTAATGTTCATTTACTTTTTTGTGGACTCCGTCTAAGGGGATGTGAAGAAACTTCTTGCCAATGTTCTTTGGGTTGGAGCCCAATGAGCGAGAGGTTGTTCTTTAGAGGAAGGAGAAGCGGGATGAGGAAGGCTTGCACACGGCGGGACTAAAAGACAATTGTAAGCTTCTACTTATGGAGGATCAAGAAAGCAAAGAAAGGAAGCTTGAGGCGATCGAGAATGAATGAGAAAATCTTTGGAAGCTTGTGAAGAATTTGTAAAAGTTAGGTGCGAGGTCGATAGTCTCGCAAAAAAGGTGCAAATGCAACCCCACTACGTAATTCTGAACTGATTTTGAAATGGTTTTTGTTGATTTGGTGTTTGTGATTTTGCTTTGCGGTGGCTGTGTTGGAGGCGTTTGTGCACGGTGGGGATAAGGTTCCAGGATAAGGAATTCGTTGTGTTGGGAGAGTTCCTCATGCGACGATTCTTTGAAATTGGATGGGATTAAGGCGAAGGAGAAGCAAAAGCGCAGAGACGTATTGAGGTTAGTAGATGTGGGAAGCAAAAGTTAATGCGGAGAGACGTATTGAGGTTAGTAGATGTGGGAAGCCAGTCTTGCCAGCAGAGATGCTGAATTTGAACTGCATCCTTTAAGTGATCACTCATACCTCTTTGATTTGTGTGTTTTGCAAACTGACTTAAATAGCAAAACTTGCATTTTCATATTATTATGCAGTGGTTTATGAGTTCTATTTTACTTTTTCAGTTCTATGTTGCGTTCAGATTCTTTCTTTTTACTTTGACATTTTTTGTTGTTTCAGTTTTGATTGTTGATGTTTAGTGTAAACAAATTTTCAGACTTATGTGAGTCTCTGAATCCATTTTTACATTTTTCCTAGTGATTGAAATGTTTGATTCTTGCATTCATTTTATTCAGACTTATAATTTAGTACATTGCTATTTGGTGAAACCTAAAACAGAAAATTTAATTTTGAAGGAAGACGAAGGGAGTTGATTACGTCCTCTTTGCTTTATCTTGTTGGAGCTTTAGTAACAGCAGTTTCACCCAACTTTGCGATTTTGGTGATTGGACGCATAATATATGGTATGGTAATTGGACTGGTGAGTAACTATCTTATTTCTATCAAACCTTTTTTTTGTGCACATCGTCTTGATTTGTTATGTCTCCAAGTGCACATACACAATTAGGACAAAGTGATTAACTGCGTTCGAAAAATCTTACCATAGTTCTCTAGGTCCAAGATAATGCGTGTTGCGGTGTTGCACAGTTTCTGTAGTAAACTTGTTTCTTGCCAGAGTTTTTGATGTCCTGCAATGCTTTTAGGCAATGCACCAATGTACATTTCTGAGACTGCACCAAGTCAGGTACGAGGACGACTGATTTCTCTGAAAGAGCTCTTTATAGTTCTAGGAATGCTTGTAAGTTTTTCACATCTCTATCCTTGTTGTTTATTATTGTGGAAGTGTTAGTTACAAAATGCATTATGAGGTAGTCAATGAGTAGTTACTATGTCTGGTATAATTCCCCACACGATGTTATTGTTTCTGAAAACTTCTACATCAATTTGTGTATGTAATAAAACTCTGAACTTGTAAATACTGGTTTTATCTCTCTTGCAGTTGGGTTATACAGTTGGCGGTCTGGTGATATAGTTGCAGGATGGCGTTATGTGTATGCTACTAGTATTCCTGTATCTTTGCTTATGGGAGTTGGAGTGTGGTGGTTGCCCCATCACCACGATGGTTATTATGCGCCATAGAAGGAAAGGGAAATACAAAGGAGGCAAGAGAAACTGCAATATGTTGTTCGTGTCGGTCGATGGGTGGAGCCATTGGTGATTCAGCTCCAGAACAAGTATATGAAATGCTTGAAAGCACTTACTATTGGTGTTGGATTGGTTTTGTTCCAGCAGGTATCATCATTAACCCAATGTTCTATAATTTTAAAAGCCTAATTATTTTTATAATATGTATGCATGTATGATTCTCACATGGCAGATCACAGGGCAACCAAGTGTGTTATATTAATGTTGCAACAATTCTCAAGGTAAATTAGTCTGTGTGACTTTGTATTGTTACTTAATTCTTTTTTAAGGTTTTTCATTTGATTGGTGATAGTGAAGAATTTGATTGAAAATAGTCAATTAGAAAGAAAGAAAGAAAAAGTGTCATTGGTGAGAATCATAGAGTTTTATCCTTTTATGGGTATTAAGATTATACATTATTTGCTTGAGTAGGTTTGGGCTTGCGAAACTCATCGGACTTGCCGGGAGACCCTTTGTTCAGGTAACAAAAATGTTTGTATGTTATTAATTATTAATTTTTCTTTCTAGCAAATTCAGTTCTTACTCACTTCTTGTTTGAGCTAGCCACTAAGAAGTGATATGTTCACCTTTGATTCCAGGGGCAAGAGCAAAAGAAACTGGATGTTCCTTCAAATGATGTATTTTTTAAGGCTCTCGTGAGCAGTGGAATAACGGTAAGTCTTCGAGAACTATTGAGTTAGATTTGACTATTGACCGGTTGTCAGCCGACACAAATATAAATTACACTTTCTTACTACTCAAAATATATAATGAAGCAAGGGCAAGAAAGGATCGATCCCACAGAGAGGTTTAGGTTGTCAAATTGTTTAGGTTCCCTATAAATAACACCGGTAGTTTTGTGATTTTTATATAATAAACTAAATAAAAGCAAATAAAGAAATAAGCAAACAAATCAAATCAAGGATAAGAAGGTATTGGTCATGG
>JAJJWW010002271.1:0-35888 GCA_023531295.1 Papaver armeniacum
AACAAAATCAAATTGAAACCTAATCTAAAGTTCCTTTGAATTTTTAGCATCTTTCTCTCCATTTCTTGAAAAAACAAGTTCATGGTAATCCACCAATAACAAATCAAAATTGAAAAAACCCTAATCTAAAAATTCCATCCTTCGAATTTACACTTAGCTTCGATCTTTCTCTCCATCTCTTGAAAAAAGAGCAGAATTCATAGAAACGAAAATCCAACCGCCATAGCAACAAAATAAAAATTGATGAAAAAACTACTAATCCTAAAAATACTACTAACCATAAAAATAAGCAAAATCTTAAATGCATTCAAATTTTCAGAAATGTGTTTTGTGAATATTTTTCATAATAGAATGGATGTACGTGCATGAAATTTTCAGCATGGTGGAAACTCCCTGAAAATGGAATGGATAGAATCTTGTTTCTGGCGGCGATCCTATTCTTAAGGTTTCAAAAATTAACTTCCTTTACTCGGGCTGGTGATTGCCTTGCAACGCAACCGACCTTAATAACCATTGACCTGGAGATAATCCACTTTAAAAGGTCTGGAAAAGCGGTCACGCGTTTTGTGTTCTGGAGATGTTTCCCTCTTCTCTGGAAAAAAAAAAAACCCTAGCCAGTTAATGGGGTTAGCGTCTTGCGTTGAACTAGTAATCTTCGTTTTCTCTCTCTCTTCATTGATCTCTGCAGCCAATGTCCTCGTTGTTTTCATTAAATCGAATCCCAAGACTGTCAAGAATTCAGCGCAAAATCACGCTGTATACCGGTGAAAATCAACCCAAGTAGCAAAGGTCAAATTGAAAAGCCTAATCCCTAAGTTCCCCCCTTTGAATTTAACCCATTGCTTGATCTTTCTCTCCCATTTCTTAGAAAAAACATAAAGTTCAGTGGTGAAAAATCCAACGCGAAGTAACCAAAATCAAAATTGAAAAAAAAAAGAAAAGAAACGAAAAAAACCTAATCCTAAAATTCCATCTTTGAAATTCTGATTTGCCTTCAAGCCGATCTTTCTCTCTACATCTCTTGAGAAAAACAAAAGATTCAGCGGTGAAAATCAACAGCCCCAAGTAACCCAAAATCAAATTGAAAAACCACAATCTACAAATTGCATCTTTTGGATTTTTGTTTAACTTCGATCTTTCTCTACCATAATCTTAGAAAACCAAGATTCAATGGTGAAAATCCAACCCCCAAGTAACCTAAAATGAAGATTGGAAAAAACCCTTTAAGTCCTAAAAATACTATGACCATAAATACAAAGCAAATCTTAGGCAAATTCTCCGGTGCCTGGAAATGTGTGTGGCCAAATAGTGTTTTGCTCACAATAGAATGGATGCGTGGTGGTATTTTCTGAGTGGGAAAACTCTCAGAGAAAAATGAATGTCACAATAATTTCTCCAATGGCAGAGTCCTATTCCCGGGTTTTCCAAGTCTGCTTCCTTTACTCGGAGCTGACGTGGTGCAGCAGCAACACAGACCACCTGAAACACGGCCGGGATATAATCCACACTATAAGATTACAGACGGTCTCATTAAGTTTTGTGTATCTGAGATGTTTCCTCTTCTCGAAAAAAGAAAAACCACACTGCTTGATTCAATGCGGTTCGTGATCTTGGAATTCTGAATCTAGTAATCTTCGTTTTCTCTCTCGTCATGTTCAAGTCCTTACATGTTCCTCTAATTTTGTTTTCAGACAAAGCTCCAGTCCAGATTTTCAAGAGTTGAAGCCACAAAAATCTACTTCCATAACTTGGGTGAAAATCGACCCCAAGTAAGCCAAATCAAGAATTGAAACCACTAATCCTAAATTCCCCCGCTGAATTTCTGTTTCAGCTTCTTGATCTTCTCCACCTGTGAAAAACAAGATTCGTGTTCGTGAAAATCAACCCAAATGAGCAAGAAATCCAGTCGAAAAAGCCTAATCCTCAAAAATTCGTCCTTTGAATTTGTTTAGCTTAGATCTCTCTCTCATCCATCTTATGAAAAAACAAGATTCAGTCGTGAAAATCCAACCCCAAAGTAGCAAAATCAAAATTGAAAAAATATAATCCTAAAATTCCATCTTTAGTTGTTTAGCTCTGATCTTCTCCATATCTTGAAAAACAAGAGATTCATGTGAAAATCCAACCCCAAGTAAATAAAATTAAAAGCCTAATCACAAAAATATAACCATAAAATAAAACAAAATCTTAGTAACTGAAATTTTAAATGTGTATGTGATAAATTTTTCCACTTAAATAAAGTGGATCGTCGTGGGAAATTCTCTGGTGAAACTAGAAAAATAGATATCTAATAATTTCCTGGCAAGCGATCCTATTCTTGGGTTTCCAAGTGCTTGCTTCTCGGAGCTAGTGGTGAACACTTGGCAAGAAACACGGCACGGGATATAATCCACTATAAAAGGTACAACGGTCATAAGTTTTGTGTTCTGGATGTTCCCTCTTAGAAAGAAAAAAAAACCTGGCAGTTATTAATCGGGTTAACGATCTTAGTTGAACTAGTAATCTTTCGTTTTCTCTCTCTTCATATTCAATCTTACCTTGTTCTCGTTGTTTTTCATTAAAATCGAATCAGACTTTCAAAATTCAAGAAGCCATAAAAATCCCCCTTTCATAACCGGTGAAAATCCAACCCCAAGTAACCAAAATCAAAATTGAAAACCACTAATCCTAAAATTCCCCCTTTGAATTTCTGTTTAGCTTGATCTTTTTCTCACCTCTTAGGAAAAAAACAAAGTTCGGCGATGAAAATCAGCCCCAAGTAACAAAATCAAAATTGAAAAAACCCTAATCCTAAAATTCACATCCTTTGAATTTCTGTTTAGCCGATCTTTCTCTCCATCTCTTAGAAAAAACAAGATTCAGCGTGAAAATCCAACCCCAAGTAACCAAAATCATAATGAAAAATTTTTAATCCTAAAATTCCATCCTTTGAATTTTGTTTGAAGCCCGATCTTTCTCTCCATATCTTAGAAAACAAAGATTCAAGCAGCGAAAATCACCCCAAGTAACCAAAATAAAAATTGAAAAAACCCTAATCCTAAAAATACCTGTAAAAATAAAACAAAATCTTAAAGCCAAATTCAAATTTTTTGTATGTGAATAATTTTCATAATAAGAATGGATGCGTGCGTGAAATTTTTCTGGTGGAAAAATCTAGAAAAATGAATGCTAATAATTTTTCACAACTTGACGATCCTATTCTTGGGTTTAATTAACCCCATTTATAAGACTAGTGGTGCAACGAACACCCAACCCCAAAACACGGCACGGATATAATCCCCACTATAAAGTACAACGGTCCCTCAAGTTTTTATTATTAGATGTTTTCCTCTTAGGAAAAAAAAACCCTAGCCGGATTAATCGGGTTCAAGTTCTTAGTTGAACTGATAATCTCGTTTTCTCTCTCTTCATATTCAATCTTACATATTCCTCCTTTGTTTTTCATTAAAATCGTGAATCCAAGACTTTCAAAATTCAAGGAAATACAAAAATCCCCCTTTCATAACGGGTGAAAATCCAGCCCCAAGTAACCAAAATCAAAATTGAAAACCCTAATCCTAAAAATTCTCCCTTTGAATTTTATTTAGCTTGATCTTTCTCACCTCTTAGGAAAAACAAGATTAAATAGTAAAAATCCAACCCCAAGTAACAAAATCAAAATTGAAAAAAACCCTAATCCTAAAATTCCAAATAACTTTGAATTTATGTTAAAAGCCGATCTTTCTCTCCATCTCTTAAAAAAACAAGATTCAGCAAGTGAAAATCCAACCCCAAGTAACCAAAATCAAATTGAAAAAACCCTAATCCTAAAATTCCATCCTTTGAATTTCTTTAACCGATCTTTTCTCCGTCTCTTAAAAGAAAAAACAAAGATTCAATAGTAAAATCCAACCCCAAGTAACCAAAATAAAATTGAAAAAACCTAATCCTAAAATACTATAACTTCATAAAAAAATAAAAACAAAATCTTAAATAATTCAAATTTTCTAGAATTGTGTATGTGAATAATTTTTTCATAATAGAATGGATGCGTGCGTGAAATTTTAGACGTTGAAAACTCTAGAAAAATGAATGCAATAATTTTCCTGACAGCTGATCCATTCTTGGGTTTCCAAAATTAACTTCCGCTTCTAAGGCTAGTGAATGTGACAGAACACAACGACACTGAGCAAACACGCTGAGCTCCATCACTATAAAGATGAGCGGTCGCAGTTTTGTATTACGGATGTTCCCCTCTTCTAGAAAAAAAAACCTAGCAGTTAATCGGGTTCACTTGATCTTCTTGAGCTAGTGATGTTCGATTTTCTCTACTCTTCATATTCAATCTTCTTTGTATTTCCTCATTGTTTTTCTTTAAAATCGAATCCAAGACTTTCAAAATTCAAAGCCATAAAAATCCCCTTTCACCAACAGGTGAAAATCCAGCTAAATATTAAAATCAAAATTGAAAACCCTAATCCTAAAGTTCCCCCTTTAGTTACCCATTTAGCCAGTCTTTCTCTCCATATCTTAGAAAAAACAAGATTCAACGTGAAATCCAACCCCAAGTAACCAAAATCAAATTGAAAAAGCCCTAATCCTAAAATTTCCATCCTTTGAATTTCATGTTAAAACCCGATCTTTCTCTCCATCTCTTCCTAAAAAACAGATTCAACTGGTGAAAATCCAACCCCAAGTAACAATCAAAATTGAAAAAAAACCCCTAATCAAAATTCATCCTTTGAATTTTGTTTTAGCTTGATCTTTCTCTCCAGTGTCTTAAAAAAAACAAGATTCAACCGTGAAAATCCAACCCCAAGTAACCAAAATAAAAATTGAAAAAACCCAATCCTAAAAATACTATAACCATAAAAATAAAACAAAATCTTAGCGTAAATTCAAATTTCGAAATGTGTATGTGAATAATTTTTCATAATAGAATGGATGCGTCGTGAAATTTTCTACGTTGGAAAACTCTAGAAAAATGAATGTCACAATAATTTTCACAATAAGCGATCCTATTCTTGGAGGTTTCAAAATTGCTTCCTTTACTAGGGCTAGTGGTACATGAAAGACACAACCCGGCCAAGAACACGGCAGGATATAATCACTATCAAAAGGTACAACGGTCATAAGTTTTGTGTTACGGATGTTCCCTCTTCTCGGAAAAAAAAACCCTAGCGGGATTAATCGGGTTCAGGTCTTAGTTGAACTAGTAATCTCGTTTTCTCTCTTCATATTAATCTTACATATTCCTCATTGTTTTTGTTAAAATCGAGATCCAGACTTTAAAATTCAAAGCCATAAAAATCCCCCTTTCATAACAGTGAAAATCCAACCCCAAGTAACCAAAATCAAAATTGAAAACCTAATCCTAAAATTCTCCCCTTTGAATTTCTGTTCAGCTTCCGTCTTTTTCCCCTCTTGAAAAAAACAAGATTCAATATAGTAAGAAAATCCAACCCCAAGTAACCAAAATCAAAATTGAAAAAACCTAATCAAATTCCGTCTTTTTTAGATTACATTTTTAGCTCGATCTTTCTCTCCATCTCTTGAAAAAACAAGATTCAGCAGCTGAAAATCCAACCCAGTAACCAAAATCAAAATTGAAAAAACCACAATCCTCAAAATTCCATCATACAGATTTCTATTTAACCCGATCTTTTTCTCCGTCTCTTGAAAAACAAAGATTCAACGATGAAAATCCAACCCAAGTGATAAATAAAATTGAAAAACCCTAATCTAAAATACCTGTGTATAAAATAAAACAAAATCTTAGGCAAATTCAAATTTCGAGAATTGTGTATGTGAATAATTTTTCATAATAGAATGGATGCGTGCGTGAAATTTTAAAGGTGGGAAAACTCTAGAAAAATGAATGTCACAATAATTTTTCCTGGCCGGCGATCCTATTCTTGGGTTTAATTAACTTCCTTTATAGGGCTGGTGGTACAGCACAACCTGACAAAAACACGGCACGGGATATAAATCCACTATAAAAGGTCTGACGGTCATAAGTTTTGTGTTCGGATGTTCCCCTATTATAGAAAAAAAAACCCTGCCAGTTAATCGGGTTCAAGATCTTAGTTGAACTAGTAATCGTTTTCTCTCTTCATATTCCAATCCTTACCTTATTCCTCATTGTTTTTCTTTAAATCGAATCCAAGACTTTTAAAATTCAAAGCCATAAAAATCCCCACCATAACGGTGAAAATCAACCCAAGTAACCAAAATCAAAATTGAAAACCACTAATCCTAAAGTTCCCCCCTTTAGTTACTGCTTTAGCTTCGATCTTTCTCTCCATATCTTGAAAAACAAGATTCAATAAGTGAAAATCCAACCCCAGTAACCAAAATCAAAATTGAAAAAACCCAATCTAAAATTCCATCTTTGAATTCTGTTTCGATCGATCTTTCTCTCACATCTCTTCCTAAAAACAAAGATTCAATAGTGAAAATCACTTCCCCAAGTAACCAAAATCAAAATTGAAAAACCTAATCCTGAAATTCCATCACTTTGAATTTTGTTTAGCTTGATCTTTCTCTCCATATCTTAGAAAAAACAAGATTCAACGTGAAAATCCAACTAGTAACCAGAATAAAAATTGAAAAAACCTAATCAAAATACATAACCATAAAAATAAAACAAAATCTACAAGCAAATTAATTTTGAGTGTGTGTATGAATAATTTTCATAATAGAATGGATACGTGCGTGAAATTTTCTACGTTGGAAAACTCTAGAAAAATGAATGTCACAATAATTTTCCTGGCAAGTGATCCTATTCTTGGGTTTCCAAAATTAACTTCGCTTTACTAAGGCTAGTGGTGCAGCAGACACAGCGACAGAAACCGGCACGAGGATATAATCCTTTATAAAAAAGGTACACGGTCCATAAGTTTTGTGTTCTGATGTTCCCTCTTCTGGGAAAAAAAAACCTAGCTTTGATTAATAAGTTCAACGATCTTAGTTGTTAGTAATCTTCGTTTTTCCTCTCTCTTCATATTAATCTTCTGTATTCCTGTTTGTTTTCATTCGCCGAATCAGACTTTGAAATTAAACCATAAAATCCCCCCCTTCTCATAACGGAGTGAAAATCCAACCCCAAGCCTTAAATCAAAATTGAAACCTAATCCTAAAATTCCATTTGAATTTCTGTTTGGCTTGATCTTTCTCTCATCTTGAAAAACAAGATTCAACCAGTAATCCCCCAAGTAACCAAAATCAAAATTGAAAAACCTAATCCTAAATTCCATCCTTTAGTTTTATTTTTAGCTCCGATCTTTCTCTCCATCTCTTGAAAAACAAGTTCAGCAATGAAAATCCAACTGATAACCAAAGTCAAGATTGAAAAAACCTTTAATCTAAATTTCATCCTTTGAATTTACAATTAGCTTGATCTTTCTCTCCATCTCTTGAAAAACAAGATTCAATAGCGTCCAACCCCAAGTAACCAAAATAAAAATTGAAAAAACCCTAATCCTAAAAAATACTAACCATAAAAATAAACAAAGTCTTAACATAATTCAAATTTTAGGAAATGTGTTTTTGTGAATAATTTTCATAATAGAATGAATGCGTCGTGAAATTTTAAGCGTTAAACTACAGAAAAATCAGATATAGAATAATTTTCTGGCCGTGATCTATTCTTGGGTTTTCAATTACTTCCTTTACTAGGGCTGGTGGTGCAATGACACTTTACAGCAAATAGCTGACCACGGGATATAATCCACTTTAAAAGGTACAACGGTCATAAGTTTTTATTACAGGATATTTCCATCTTCTAAAAAAAAAACCTAGTGATTAATCGGTTCAACGATCTTAGTTGAACTAGTAATCTCGTTTTCTCTCTCTTCATATTCAATCTCTTGTGTATTCCTCATTGTTTTTCATTAAAATCGAATCAGACTTTCGAAATTAAAAACATTAAAGTCCCCCTTTCACTGTGGTGAAAATCAACCCAAATAACCAAAATCAGATTAAACCTAATCCTAGTTTGCTTCCTTTGATTTCTGTTTAGCTTAAGTCTTTGTCTCATTTCTTCCAGAAAAAACAAGATTCAACGATGAAAATCGACCCAAGTAACCAAAGTCAAATTAGAAAAAACCACTAATCCTCAAAATTCCATCTTTGAGTTTGCCTTTAGCTTGATCTTCTCTCCATCTCTTAGAGAAAACAAAGATTCAGTTGTAAATCAACCCCAAGTAAATCAAAATTGAAAAACCCTAATCCTAAATTCATCCTTTGAATTTGTTTATTGGCGATCTTTCTCTCCGTATCTTAGAACAAGATTCAGTGAAAATCCAACCTAGTAGCAAAATAAAATTGAAAACCTAATCTAAAAATACTATAACCATAAAAATAAAACAAAATCTTAGGATCAAATTCAATTGAAATGTATATGTAGATAATTTTTTAATAATAGAATGGATCGTCGTGAAATTTTCTCGGTGGAAAACTAGAAAAATGAATGTCACAATAATTTTCCTGACAAGTGATCTTATTTACCAGGTTTCCAATTGCTTCCTTTACTCGGGCTGGTGAGTGCGGCCAGACACAGCCCGGCCAAAGAAACACGGCGCGAGGATGTAATCATATAAAAGGTACAACGGTCATAAGTTTTTGTGTTCACAGATGTTCCTCTTCTCGGAAAAAAAAACCTAGCTTGTTAATCCCGGGTTCAACGATCTTGATTGAACTGGTAATCTTAGTTTTTCTCTCTTGATTCAATCTTTTGTATTCCTCATTGTTTTTCATTAAAATAATCCAAGACTTTCAAAATTCAAAGCCATAAAAATCCCCTTTCATGTGGGTGATGAAATCCAAATCAAGTAACCAAAATAAAAATAGAAAACCTAATCCTAAAATTCCCCCTTGAATTTCTCGTTTAGCTTCGATCTTTCTCTCCATCTCTTGAAAAAAACAAGATTCAACCGTGAAAATCCAACCCTAAGTAACCAAAATCAAATTGAAAAAACCTAATCCTAAAAATTCCATCATTTGAATTTCTGTTTAGCTTGATCTTTCTCTCCATCTCTTGAAAAACAAAGTTCAATAGTGAAAATCCAACAAGTAACCAAGGTAAAATTGAAAAACCCTAATCCTAAAATTCCATCCTTTTGAATTTGTTTGCTTAGATCTTTCTCTCAAAATCTATTAAAAACAAGATTCAATGAAAATCCAACCCCAAGTAACCAAAATAAAATTGAAAACCTAATCCTAAAAAATACTATAACCATAAAAATAAACAAAATCTTAAGAAATTCAAATTTTCTAAATGTGTTTGTGAATAATTTTTTCATAATAGAATGGATGCTGCGTGGAAATTTCGACCGGTGGAAACTCTAGAAAAATGAATGTCGTAATAATTTTCACAACTTGACGATCCTATTCTTGGTTTCCAAAATTAACTTCCTTTACTAGGAGCTAGTGGTTAATGAACACAACCGCATCAAACACGACACTATGATATAATCCACTTTAAAGGTACAACGGTCATAAGTTTTGTGTTACAGATGTTCCCTCTTCCTAGGAAAAAAAAACCAAACAGATTAATCAGTTCACTCATCTAGTTGAACTAGTAATCTTCGTTTTGTCTCTCTTCATATTCAATCTTTCATGTTCCTCATTTTTTTTTCATTAAAATCGAATCCAAGACTTTCAAAATTCAAAGCCATAAAAATCCCCCCTTCATAACTTAGGTGAAAATACAATCCCAAGTAACCAAAATCAAAGGTGAAACCTTAATCCTAAAATTCCCCCATTTGAATTTCTATTAGCTTCGATCTTTCTCCATCTCTTCCGAAAAACAAGATTCAACCATGAAAATCCAACCCCAAGTAACCAAAATCAAAATTGAAAAAACCCTAATCCTAAAATTCCATCCTTTGAATTTACTGCTTAGCTTCGATCTTTCTCTCCATCTCTTCCGAAAAACAAGATTCAACCGTGAAAATCCAACCCCAAGTAACCAAAATCAAAATTGAAAACCCTAATCTTAAAATTCCCCTTTGAATTTATGTTTAACCGATTTTCTTTCCATCTCTTCCGAAAAAACAAGATTCATAGTGAAAAATCCAACCCCAAGAATCAAAATCAAAATTGAAAAAACCTAATCCTAAAATTCCATCCTTTGAATTCTCGTTTGGTTTCGATCTATCTCTCCATCTCTTCCGAAATCTAAATCAAGATTCAATGAAAACCCTAATACTAAACCCCTCTTTTAATATGAAACATAAAGCTCTACGGAATATTCATTCAATGGAAACGTTTGATCAGAGTTTGGATTCGCTCCCGACCGAACTGAAAACCAATATCCTGAGTAAGGTTTCTCCTGTGAAACCGGTATGGTTGATGATGGTGGACAATGAAGACCGCCATAGCATTTTTTGTCCCATAAGAAGGACCGTCTGGAGGTCGCAAAGCATCGAGTATTCTATTCTGGGGTCCTCTCAGGGCTGGCTTCTGATGAAGGTAAACGAGAAATTTTGTTTGTATAATCCCTTCACTCTTACCAGGTTAAATGTGATATGGTTTAATGGAATGAAGAGATATATGTTTACTCCTCGAGATAAGAGCAATGTGTATTATGATGTTATTGCAAGAAAATGTTTTCAATGTGGTAAAAAGTTTTTTTTGTTAAGAAGATGGTTCTTTCTTCCCCTCCTGGCTCTTCTGACTGGCAAATGGTCTGCATTGTGGATCTGGGGTTAGTTTCTAATATTCGTGGAACTGGAAATATGTTATAGGACTAGGAATAACAATCAGTGGTCCTTATTCCATTCAGAGTATCTACACAGGTTTGAAGATGTGGTGTTTCACAATGGCAGATTTGTTGGCATCGATGTAAATAAGAATTTATTCTTGTTCCTTTTAATGGTCCCTTTTCTATGTTGATCGTTCGCAAGAAGTTTGTTCTTAACTTTGATTCAAGGTATTTCCTTGGAGAAGGAATTCGGGAATTTTCTCTCTTTCTAGGACTGAATAGCTCTATCACTTTTGGTGCTGATGAGCTTCCCAATGCACGAAGAGGGGAGTTATCTACTATTCCAATGTCCACGACGGTGCCAACCATTGTGAGTAGGGGCTGGCAATGGATAACCGATATATCCTGGATCCCGTTTCCGATTATTCGAAATCCTATAGATTTTATCCGTTATATCCAGGATACGGGATATTCGGATCCGATAACGTATCGGATATTTCTCTTAACCTATCGGAATCGGATTGGGCTCTATCCGATTAATATCCGATATCCGATAGGTAGGGGCGTACTAGTAATTTAGTACCATAGTACCAATATTAGTCGAGGTCGAGAGGAAGACTCGAAGACATTTCGAATCGATTTCCCTTTTTTCTTCTCTTCCCGTCTCGATCTAGTTCCGCTCCTCCCTCTCGATTAATCATTCCGCAGTCGGTTCTCACTTCTCCAATAACTAATCTCGTGTATTGATTCGCTCCCCTTCTATGTTGTTAATGATTTTTTGTTCGATTTGTTCGAAATTCTTATGAAATTAGGGTTTGTTGCAATAAAAATTAGGGCTTTGATGAAAGATTTGAGATGGGTTTAAATCAACCAGAATATGAGGTCGAAGATCAACTTAATATTGATAATTAGGGGTTTGATTTTTCTATATGTGCTCGATCTAAATCCCTCCCTCTTCTAGGTTTACACAACTTCAATTGATTCTCTAGAATAGTTCTTCGATTCATGTTTGAATATAACCCATTGAAGTGATTGAATGATTTCTTGGTCATATTGTTGTTTGTTTCGCCTAATATTTTAGATTGATTCACTTTGATTTGTATTGAACTCTTTTCGATTGTAACTCGATGATATCCATTGCTTCATTTGTTTATTAGGGCTCCCAAGAAAGGTGTTAGAACTCCAAGATTCTTGACCAAAAGAAGAAGAAATAAGTTGTAATTTCCAAGTGTTAGTATTTTGATTAAAATGATGTGAAGCTTAGCCACATGTTGTATTCTCATGTATCTTAAAGATTCTAGGTTCATGGATGGCTTTATGGATGTTGTGGTTGTGTGATTTGCGATTCAATTTGTTTGTGTTAGACCTTGACATGTAATAAGAACCATAGGTGTCTTGGTTATACTCTCGAGGTTGTTGATGTTAAGTACAAAAAATAGAAATGTCACAGATGTTGGGAATTTTTGTTCTCCTTTGTCATCGTATTTTTTACTTCTACCGTGCATGTCACAACCACTTGATGCATTTTAAGTTTCCTTTCGCGCTCTCAAGACAACTCAACGAAGTTACGCAACTTAGTGGTCTAGGATAAAGGCATTGCTTTCTGTCCCAAAGAATATCTTTCTATTTTCTAAGCAACTTAGAATATTTACACCAACCTTGATGCTAACAACCGCCAAACCGAGGTTGTTGCTTGCCCATCGAATTGTCCATGTTGACCATATTATGTTTTAGATTTATAGTTTATATTCTTAATTTCTCATCATCTCGGTTATCTTAAAGTAGTGGTGTGTTGACAAATATGTGTGTCTGATGAAAATGCAAATTTGTGTGTTCTCGAATGTCCGAAAGTCAAAGAGCATCCAATAGAGTTGGAACTTCAAGCAAATCAACCCAACTCCGAGCAAACGTAACAAGAAGATCAAAGTGTTGCTTCAACAATCGTTTCAACAAAGACCTTCTTCGGCAATAAGAGATCATTAGCAGAAGCAGTAGATGAAAATCATCCACTTGTTATTGCTTTAAGGAAGAAATTGCGCACAACAAGGTCACCTTCATGGGATGAATTCACAAGGAAAATCATTGTAGATTCGATAAAGATAATCCGGTAAGGAAATGGCTGTCCTTTTGGTGAATGTCATCATTGTCATAAGTTGGTACTCGCTGTAGTGAACAAGGAACTACCCGCTTGGCTCAACATCTAAAACCTGCCCCGAGAAGCCTGAAAACAAGCTGTGACAAATGAAGATTACCACCGCAATTAAAAAGGCAGTACTAACCAAGTGAAATTACTTAATTACAAGTGCATGATCCTATAGTTACTAGGAATCGCTTGCTAAAATGATTGCTAAACATGATTATCCACTTAACATGGTTGAGCATTTCTATTTTAGAGAGTTTGTTAAATCTTTGAACCCCCGTCATGAGAATGCCATGTAGGAATACAAGTAAAGCTGATGTGTTGAGGTGTTATGCCGAAATGAAACATGAATTGCAATTACAATTAGAGAATTTGACTTCCAAATGTGTCTCACAACCGATATGTGGACTGCTAAATACACTAAAGATGGTTATTGTTGTGTTACATGCCATTTTATAGATGATGAGTGGAACTTGATTGCCAAAACCTTAGCTTACATTGTAGTGCCATCGCCGCCACAGGGAGATGTTCTCTCGATTTTATCAAAACTTACGATGGAATGGAACATTCATAGGAAATTTTTTTGCTTGATTCGCCGATAATGCTCAACTAATGGGGTGATGATGAGAAATCTTATGAAGTGGCTAGATGGTAAGAATTGTTTGTTGCTTCAAGGGAAATTGTTTCACATGAGTGTGTAGCAACCACATATTGCATTTGATTGTGTTGTACGGCATGAAAGTAGCAATTGAGTTTATAGAGGGTATTAGAGATTGTGTTAATATGTAAAGGCTTCTCAAGCTAGAAAGAGAAGTTTGAAACAACACCGACACAATGTAGATTGTCCGGAGAAGTTAGTTTAGATGTGGACACAAGGTGGAACTCCACTTTTATGATGCTTAAGAATGCAATTAAACGCGAGAAGGTTTTGAAAGACTTTGCCGATTTAGATTCAATTCAATATTCGCCATCAAGTGAGAAGTGGGAACAAGGAATAGAAATTTGTAATTGTTTGGAGGCTTTTAATGATATTTCAACCGAGTTTGCCGGGGATTAAGTATCCAACTGCAAATCTTTATTATAATGGGGTATATAAAATTAACCAAAGCATCAAAAAGTTTGGAAGATAGTATTTTTGAGTAAGGTCGAGAGCAATGGGGTTGAAAATGAGACAAAAGTTTAATGCATACTGGAGTGAATGTAATTTGACTATGAGCATTGGAGTGGTTCTAGATCCAAGGTACAAGGCAAGATGGGTAAGGTTCACATATAAGATAATTTTTGGGGATAATGAACTTGCGATTGAGTATGAGAAATCGTGCAAGACTTGACCAAAATTTTCAAGGCGTATGAATCTCAAAACAACACTTCACCTCGCTTTAGCAACTCTGTCTACAAGGATAAGAGGCCCAGGTACAAGTAAGTTAAGTAACCCAGATTATGCTACTTTTTTGTTGGAAAATGATGAATATGATGTTGAAACGAGTTAGAGACATACTTAGAAGAACAATTCTTCCAACCTGTCACCCCAAGATGAATACAATTTTGATATATTGAGTTGGTGGAAGCTAAGTGCCGCTAAGCACCCAATTCTATCAAAGATAGCAAGGGATGTGTTGGCTGTTCCAGACCAAATGTAGCATCGTAGTCCATGTTCGATGGTGGAAGGGTTCTAACTACACACGTAACTTCACTAAATCCTAACTAGTCCAAGCATTGCTATGCAAGTGATTGGCTGCCGACTTCTTTGACAGGTAAATCTTCTTTTCCTTCTTTGTTCTTTCTTTTACTTTGCTTGTTCTTGTTAAAAAATGAGACTAGATATCGATTTTTGAGTGAAAGCCTATGCATTTTGCTTGTTTACACTCTTCATAAGTAGGGTATATCGGGTAATTGGAGTTCCCCATGGTAGAGAATGACCTTAAGGTTCCCACTTGGGATTTGTCATTGCCAGAACCCCAAATGAAAGCTTGAAAATTCAACCCCAGAATCGACCCTTGGGTAGATTAGAAAAGGCATATGCGGTTCATTTTTAACCGGCTAAACCAGATCTTGGGGTAACAAGCGTTTTACCGTGCCCTGTGATGCATTTGTCTTTTGTGAAACATTGAAAGACATTTTGTAGCAATGTTTGTTCTCATCTCGCAACTTTATTATTAAATTCTTGCTCACCTTGTGTTGCACTTATAGTGGTGAAAGCTTTGAGAAACAAATGTTGGATGTCAATTTTCTTATCAAGTGATTCTTTGTGATTTTTGAATGCGTAAATGGAAGTCGTTGACTAATGAAGTTGATGCAATGATACAACATGCCAGGGACCAAGCAAGATCACACTAAGTTACACTACTCACTAGCGTGTTGATATTGTTTAGCCTCAGGATGTTAGACATTGTTTTTTTCTTTGTTGGCTTTGTTGCAGCCTGTTGTTGTGTACTTTCTTGAATTCACTAGACCGGGAGTAAACACTTTAACTCTAAACATTGGCTTGTGTGGGTTTGTACTTTTCATTGAACATTTTGAACTTGAAAGACAAAGAGTCCGTTTTTTTTCAAGTTTTTAGTTTTTTTCCTAGTTATCGGATTTTAACGGAGCAAAATCCGATATCCGATAGCTTAACCTTAACCTTATCGAATTGGATTTTTTGATATCCGTCGGATATTATCGGATATCGGATATCCGATAATCCTTAACCTTAACCTTATCGGAACTTCCAATATCCGCCGGATATCTATCCGTTGCCAGCCCTAATTGTGAGATTGGGGTCTTCAACACTTCAACTTAAGTGATGGAAGCAACAGACAGATTCCAGTCCCATCACATCTTCTTCGTCCCCCCGTGATGCTCGTAATTGGTACCCACCCATGTGGGTCCTAGTTAGCAACCGGTACCTGATAGTAGTTCTAATTGACATACGTATGGGAATTTTACCTGTTCAGATAGGTTTGATTCGGTCCAAAAATCCGGTCAACTGATTCGTTGTTCCTGACAGTAGTTCGGAACGGCATACGTACGTGTGCATATTCGCTTTATAAATGAGTTGACACTTAAAATTCGGGGCTTACATATATGATAAATTGATGAGTATTATGACCTTATTACGAGACTAATTTTATTTGTATATGATTATAAGATGGAAAAACATTTAGCGTGATTGTTTAACTTGAAGTAAACAATTTAATCGCATAAATGTATTATAAAACGAGCTTTATAGACTTTTAAACAACAATTAACACATAAAACACCGGGTTAAACAACTACCCATATAAAATTTTAATTAATAATTGTATTTAAATATAAAGTATATACAAAATCAAACAAAAACCAATCAACGATAACTCGCGTCTAGAATTGCCCATGAGAGAGCAAGGTTGACAACTGGTTAAAGTTCTAGTTAAAATATCATTCGATTAGGTTTGTTCGGATACGCCTTCGTTAATCATTCGTGAGGTCCATATAATCCGGGAACTAGGTTCGGGGTTCAAATAGTTCGGAAGTATCATTCGGATTCGATCGATTCGACGTTAAGTGAATCATTAAAAGAATGATTCGGAGAATTACTAACTAGGATGTGGGTTACCCAAGGGATACCACCTAGTTAGTCACACGCAGCAGCACTGTTCATTTTTCCTCAATTCACATTGAATTTCTGCGATCCTGATGCTGGTTCTTTTTATTCGGTTCACTGTCCGAGTATACTTCATCGAGTTCTTAAAGACCTGGTGTGCCTAATCTCATTTCCATCTGAAGATGCCACTTCGTCATGTCAACGATTCTAATGGGTGCCAAAGTTCAAAAAGAAAGAAAATGAAGACTTGTTGTATTACTTCTTTCTTTTGTGTTGTTATTTTGCTTCTAAGCTTCCATAGACATACTACTACTATTATGTTTAGAAAATTTGAACGTTGCAAGTACTACTATGTTAATCACTCTTTTGTAAAGCAGTTCTATGCATTTATTATATGTTTGCATCGTACATTTCGAAAATTCCATTTGGTTAAGAAGGAATGTCAGCCAAGCATTGTTGATTTTTTGCCTTTCATTATGCATTTTGAAAAGCCATAAAAAGATTTCTGGTAAAGAGGACAAAAGAAGCCAAGGGATTGGCATCATAAATGTGCATGCCTACTACAGGTATTGGTGTAATCCTGTGTGATTCTGCAGCTCGATGCATCGGCGGCATGGAATATATGCCTCCAGCATGCAAGAGATGTAGCTCAAGCTGAGTTATGGTCTCCTCCAAAGCCTTGTTTTTTAACTTTGGGGTTGAGTTTAGCTATATGTATTTATGTCCCACCCCTCTCTATCTGTAAGTTCAAAAGATACGGATCCGCGTGCTAGGAATTGAATTTCTTCATTTTCTCAAAGAGAGATAGAAAGTAGTAGAAAATACACAAAAATAGGACATGCGACTGCAAGTACAATTCCTGGTGCTGGTAGTCACGGTTGCTCATGATAAGAGGCTGTAAATGAAAATGATAACTGTGTATCTCAACCTCGACGAGACCTTGGGAGCAGGGGTTCAGCTCTTAAAACACAATGAGGTTTATAACCGTGAGCCGCTGCATCCTTCCTCTTCAGCATTGTCACTTTCCTCTCCTACTTTTCAACCTTCCTCTCCTATTTTTCAATCTTATGCGTTATCCAGCGGACATATTCCGGGACTTACCCCTGGAACCAGAATGATGAACAATAATAAAACAAGAACTTTATATTGAACCAAACACTGGCACAAGACTTGTCTTTATATTGAACAAGGACAAGGACTACAAAGACCAAACTAAAGTACAAACAAACTTAACAGCCACTGAGACTTGGAAAACAAAGACACAGGACTACAAGACCTACTAAAATACAGGAACAAATTTAAAGTCACTGGGGCAAAATAAAAAGACCATCTAGCCTACAAGCACAAACAGAGAGCATTAATCCTCCTGAAAAACAACATCCTGTTGAAGATGAGGAATGATGAGTTCTGGTGGATTTATATCCCATCGATTAGTGCAGTTATTTGAACGAGCATACTAAGCTAAAGCATCAGCAACCTTGTTACAGACTCGATTAGCAAACATTACTTGAACTTCCACTAGAGCTTGATAAGGACTGATACATTCAGACATCATAAGTTGATCTTCTCATCTAATAGATCCATTCCGTTGCTTTTGGAAAAGCTTCCATAACTGATTTGTTATCACCTTCTACTTGAATTCTACATAAACCTTTAACTTTAATCCATTGTAAACACCATCAGCACAGCCAGAATTTATGCCTGATCGATATCTCTCACATTCCTTGTCCAGGCCACGGCTTCCATGAATTCTCCTAGATGATTTCGTAACACAAGTGAGAAACCAGCAAAGTTAGTATCTGGGAGAATAGAAACATCAAAGTTTATTTTCAACCATGCACATGGAGGTGGTTTCCAGAAACTTCTAAGGTTAATGGCTATATGAGTGCTAGCATAACTATGTGAATTGAAACTATTATGGATGCATATGCGATGAGAATAGCAAAATTGAAAAATTTGTTGAATAACAACCATTATTCTATCTTATGAAAATTCATTCCCACTTCTTTCTACCTAACGGGGGAATAAAGACTTCCTTACCTTCTATAGCTACAAAGAGTAGTCACGATAAAAAAAAGATCATAAAAGAGTAATTCTGTGACCCATGCCCTGCATGCCAATTCTTATGATTCATAGAGGAAATTTGTTGGCCTGCCACGAGAATTCTGCACGTACTGGACTGACGGATGGGTCTTACCCACGGTGTCCAATGCCCTACTGTTCGATCACTTCAACTAAGAAGGTTAACAATTCTGCACGTATTGGACTTTAACTGCCCATCTATAAACTGAATCTCACCACTGAGCCCTGCCAATCTTGCCGCTTGAATCTTTCTCATTGGCTGGTGCTGATAAAAAGTTTTTATTGTTAAAATGCAGTAGCACTTTGTTGGCTACCATTGCCATCAGAAATACTGCATCATATGCCCACAATGCATTTATGTAAAACGCTTGTACTAAACTTTTAAGGGACTTGGATTCCTGCACATCAGTCTTACACCGATAACATCATTCATGGAACGTCAAACAGAAGGCTCCATGTAGGACATAACATCAGTAATGGCAGTCGTGGTAATCCACACATACCCATTACTCATCATTCCCTGCTTATGAACACGAAGAAAGAGGCACCTGAAGAGGGTGACATGAACTAAGACCTCGGATCTCACGCTTCTTAAGCAAACTATTCTTACTTGAGCACCAACATCAAGAAGAGCAAAGGTAAGGGATGGTACCAGAGCAGACCCAATTGGGCTGTCATCATGAATGATTGATAATTCCTTAAACTTGTATGCTTGAATGATGGCTGGAAACGCCTTTACTTGTGATGAGTCATTTTGGGCAACTCTAATGAGGTAAGGAACTTGAGTGAGAGAAATGGATGAATGGGTTGGCAAGAAGGAGAGGATTGGTAATATGAGCTTTGCTACCAATATATGCAACATGTTCTGCTCCTACTGACGATTTTAGGACTATGATTGCTTTCACCGACATTGTTTATCAAATCCAAGGCTGTACAGTAAATACTTGAGCAGATTAGTACGCACAAAGAAAACAACATATTTGAAAGCTTACAGGAAAATAAACTAGATTTAAGGAACTCATTCAGCAGAGATGTATCCATCTTTTGAAAATCAGTCTGATTTTCTGGTTCCAATAGTCACAAGTTTCCAAAAATATATATTCTTACAATAAAATGATGTTCTAGTTTATATGAAACCAGAACAGTTCAAAGACTCCAAAACCAGACTCTAAAGTCACAATCATAACGATACATATATTGTTCTAAAAATATTAATTCTGGTCAATCTAACTACGAAATTAT
Organism: Papaver armeniacum; assembly: GCA_023531295.1. Classification (NCBI taxonomy): domain Eukaryota; kingdom Viridiplantae; phylum Streptophyta; class Magnoliopsida; order Ranunculales; family Papaveraceae; genus Papaver; species Papaver armeniacum. The sequence goes on from JAJJWW010002271.1 coordinate 19,714, forward strand.
TTTAACAAATGATATACATATACTTCAAACATACCTACAGTGGTCGCAGTAATAGTGTCACCTTGAATTTCGTTTATGAAGAACTACGCTCGTAGTCTGATTAGGGCTAATTTTGTAGAAATTGGAAATCGCTATAGAAATGCATGTATCAGTGACGTTCCCCAAGGTCAAGTCAAATCATGAATCACCCCAACACAAAAAATAGCTTTCCGTTCCTGATTCCACTGTTTTGAAGTTCGACCAAGCAAAGCGGAAGACAGAAGAATAGAAAGACGAGAAATAGACTCAAAATTATCATTCTTATGATTGTAACAATGAGAAATCACATTAAAATGTACCTTGATGTTCTGATTTACTTTGTTCATATTTATTAGCTTCCTCATAGGATATATACGGAGATTTAACAATTTCTTGGTTTTTTTTTCACTCGGTCAGTAACTATCGTTTTATGTATCAAGATAATTTCTATCAATCAAAGATGTCAATGATAATTATTTAATGACAAAGTCTCGTGTAGGTGTTGGTTCATAACAAATTAGAGTGCAATGAATGTAATGGACTGGCACTCGAACTGAAACCTGGTCATTATCCAAACCTTAGTCATATGTTGAACTCCATAATATCAACACTTAACGATTTTCAAGTATTAACTCAATTTTCAACATCAACACTTAATGATTTTCTAATTTGACCATACTAATTTAAAGAAAAATAGGTCGACTGAGTTAACAAAATATAACGAAGAAGAAGAAACTTACCAGCTCATTGCATAGACAAAGAGTAACCAAGAGAAACTCCAACAGTGTGGAACAGCATTCCTGGAAATAAAATAGAAAATCAAACAAGTTTGCCAGATTTAAACTCCAACTGATATACAGCAAAACTCAAATGTTGATTTGTCTCAAAAAAGAAAAGATAGGTACTAGGGATAAACTTAATAATGAAGTGGGACAGCCGTTGGACAATGAAAATCAACACTAAAATCTTTTAAAAAATTGAAATTTCAGCTCGATTTGATGAAATTTCACAACCATAGTCTTATTCGAAGAGCTAAACCATTGGAGATTCCATACAATCGATGTGGTAACTATCTCTGAAAATTTGAAAATCTCTCTAAAATCTTCAAAATAAGACTTTCATTCAGAGATTAAATAGCATCGAACAAAATCTCCTCGAAAATCAGATGAAATCGACTTGAAACTCTAGTTGCCTTAGAATCGATTGCTCGTGGAGAAGAAGAAGAACAGAATAGGTTTTTGTTTTTAAGGGTAATTAAGGTATTACGGTGAGAATACCTTTAATGGTTGGTTAAAAAAGCCTATTCCACATATCAGGTGGCATATCAAATGAGTTGCGCTACTATGGGAAAGCCATCAAGCGAAAGAGTTTCTAGCAAACGAAATAGATAATTTTGTCAACGATAAAGTCTCCATCGCTAGCACTATCATGAATATCGCTTGATATATGTTTATATCGTCAGCGTTCGAATTAAAATCGCAAAGGGTCAACTTTGTAACGCCTATAAACACGACACCATCCTTTTATTCCCTTTATCACACCTTCCTTTTTCTCTTTGTTTTCATAGTCTAATAAAATTTTCTTTAATTTTACTTCCTAAACAAATACGAGTGAGAAAAGAAAAAGAAACATGAAACTCAAAGGATCTATTAGTACCCCAGCCAGTGGATTAAGTTATGTTGTGGATAAAGAATATGAGTTTAAAAATGTTAGACAACTAATTCAGTGATGGTGCACCACATGCACACATATCCTGCCATCCGAGTGTAAGGTCCTCAAGATCGTCAACGCTCGTTTGATTGGTCTATCGATGATCAAGAGACAAATTAACCGCTAATGACTCGATTAGTTTAACATGAACGTTAATTAATAGAAATTAATCTAACAACGATCTAGATACGAATTTAATATCATTGAATAGGTCTCAAAAGTTATGCGAAATAGACTACTCAAAAGTGTCATTAGGATACCGGACGAAGAAGATATCATTAGATTAGCGTGAAGGGTAAACTCGTCATTTCCTAGTTAGACGACCAGCCCTTATCCAAAGCGTGTGTGTCTCAAAGAATTTCGTTGGCCTTATCATCACGAAACGTGTCGAAGGGAAATCTTTTCCTTATACTTCTTATTTCTTCTTCTTTATTTATTCTTCTTTTCTTTTCTCTTCTTCTTATTTTTCCTGTTCCTCCGGCGATTCGAGATTTGATTAGATCGTAATATCGATGGAAACTTAGGGTAAACTTTAAGAACGGATTGTTGGTGATGGTGTTGATGTTAATTGAGCTCGGGAGAAGGAAGAGTGGATGTTGTAAGTTTAGAGTTAGGGTTTCTCTCAAATCGATGAAGATGAGGATGATAATAAGATTGAGACCGACAAATGAAGAGTAGAGAAGATTCGAGAACAACTAATGATGATGTCGTTGATCCTGGTGTTGATACTAACACGTGAAATTGGGGGAGAAGGTAATTAGGGCTTATTTGCTTAATTTCGTTTAATTGGATATAACCGATGAAATCTTAGATGGGTATTGCTTGAATTGAAGTTGTGTCAATTATGAGGAGTATAATTTTTAATTTCATAGAGAATTAGGGTTTTTCCCCCTGTTCTTCCCCAAATTAGTCATCTTATTAGGGTTGTCGACATGGAAGTGAGTCTCGTGGAGAAGTAATTGAACTCAAAGAAAGGGGGTTTGTGTGAATTAGTCTTTATAATTAGAATTCATGTTGGAATGTATTGCAAGAATGTAAATGGGGGGTAGTATGGGGGATTTGGGGTCAAGAGAAGGATGAACTTGTTGTTTTTGAAAACTTGAGTTGAGAAGAAATGAAAAACTAAGGTTTGGGTTTGTAATGGTATTGGGAGGAAGAAGAAGAGTTATGGAGTTGGAAAACTAAAGGATGAATTGATATTGTTGAAGTTATGAGGATTAGTGTTTGATTATGGATATTCACTGGATGTAGAGGTGGTGTTACACGGTGCTGTAATTACAGATCGATTAGAGTTAATAATGGAATTGTGCTAGTCATAATGAGACAAAGATGTTGCTGTTAATGGAACAAAAAGAATTCATGGAGGTAATGGAAGAGTAAATATGAGATGTATCTTGAATCCAGAATAAGACTTGAGTGCGGAGTGTAGTTTTGGTCATTTTGAGAACAAGGGATAATGGATGAATGGAGATATAGTTAAGTTGGTAGAAATGTAGTTGTAGTTTTGGTCATTTTGAGATACAATTTTTTTGGATATGGAAACTACAATTATAGTTAAGACAATGGTTTGGGCAGCTATGGAGTGAATCCGGTGATGTTATACGAATCTATAGCTAGGCGGAGGTGATGATTATGAAGCGGCGCTATGGAGGTGATATGTTGTGGCATGTTAAAAAGGAGATGGGTCCAAGTTCCGTTGTTATTCAAGTATGGTTGGGTATTGAATTAGTTGGAGTTTACTTAGAATGGGAACTGCCGCAGTGGTAGCAAAAAGTAGAAGTGATGAGCTGAAATGTATCCAAGTGGAGCTGAAACAAGTTATTGTAAAGATCTTATTGTTGAGTCCGGTGGGCATATGGCGGAGTGGTAATGAAGATGAATGTAATTGGTGGTCTGGTGCTGCCATTGCAGTCTAGTGGGGTTGATATCTAGAGATGGTGTTGTAGTTTATAAAATGTATAGATGGAACTTGAAGTGTTTAAGATGAGATTGTTGTTGTTTAGAAATGAACTTGAAGTTGCAACCCATGAAGATTAGTAATTATAGACTTGTAGAAAGTAATTGTTGTGATGCATCATTTAAACGCATTTGTTTGTGGCATGAGCTTATGGCTCAGGCCTTGTGTTTAAGCCTATTAGTCATCTTAGTCAGTTAAACCGACTAATATGTTTAATTGGAAGTTCGATTGAGTTGAATCTGTTGAACCGGTAGTGACTCGCGACTCGGTTAGTGGCGAGTTAACCTTGTTGACCAGAGACTTTGTCTAGTTTGACCGAGTTGACCTTGACCAAGACTTGACCTTGATTGGACGTTTACCTTTAATTGACCCCGTGACTATTATTGACCTTTAGTTGACTCTGGTGGACTGGACCTTATGTTAATGGGCTTGTTTAGTGGAATTGGGCTTAGGCATAGTTTTCCTATTTTGATATATTCGACCTTATTGTCTGAATTAACCTTTGGTTCCTTCTACGAAATTGTAGATGTTCATAAGACATATTTATGGACTATTAAACCATTCTAATTGAATTAGTAAGCCTTTAAATGTGCTAAACATAGACAATGAAAAGGTGTAGAACCATATATGGGCTTAGAATCATTAGATAGTTCATCTAGCTTATAACTAGAGAATTGTATGAGATTATGTTATGAGCCTTGTGTGATCCTTTTGACTAATTCCTAAGAGTGCTTGTGTGGTTACTTGATTAATCTTTATTTACAACGATCGATTCAAAGATTGAACCAATGGATTATGGATCTCGAGGTAGGCGTGGTTTGCCTTCAATATCAAGTGGGAACCTTGTAACCTTCTTGATCATTAAGCTTTTCTTATATTCCGCGAGCATGATGAGTCTTTACTATTAGTGAGCATGGTAGTGTATACTTTGATTTACTATTCATGTATCCTTGAGTGTAATGTATATGTTGTATTTGTATGTACGATGTTTGTTACGATGTGTTTTGTGTGTGATATGCATTGTGAGATTTCCTGAAGAGTGTATGTGTTTTCCCATGAATCTTAGCTAAGTTAAGTAAGGCGGTAATTCATCCGTCGACAATGATATTATATAGTAGGCGGTAATTCATCCGTTTTAATATTATTATATCTCATTTAATTAGTAGGGCGGTAATTCATTCGTTTTAATAGTATTAGTAGGGTGGTAATTCATACGTTATAATATTACCGCTTTTATTAATATAGTAGGGCGGCCGTTCATCCTTTGCAGTCTTATCTTATTAGGGCGGCAATTCATCCGTTATGATATTATATATACTATTATATTTGCGGGAGATCACTCGTGTGCATATTATACTTGTTTGACTAACTTTCTGATCTTGATGGTAATATTCTGAATCATGGTTTGTATGGGCACTTTGTGTGGACGATGTTATTATTATTGATTATGGTTGCTTTCGCGTCGTATTCTCCAATGAGTTTGGCGAGGTTAGAGTGACACTTGCTTCATGATGCATAAATTGTAGAATTGATTAGTTTCTTTTTGTTTCTTTCAATTTTGGTTATTCCTTTAGAACTGAGAAGCATGTTAGTGATTACTTGAGAGTTGTATGTTTCCATTGAGCACCCTTTTGGGATGATGTGCTCATACGTTCCCACTTCAGTTTTCAGTAATCAGAAGAAATGGATCGCTCGAAGAATATCCGATCGTAGCTTAGAGCTTTATCGAATCTCGTGTTATATCTCTTTACTATACGTACTCTTCTTTGTTCTGAAAACAACACATTGATATATTCTTAACACTCGGAAGACTTTCATATATATAAAATCAGAGAGTTTGGGTTTTATTATTAGCACATTATGTATTTATGATTCTTAAAATTGGTAATATAGTTTTGATGCTTCAATTAGGTTGTTATCCGTTCAGTTAAGCAGGTTTAGTATTTGGGGCGTCACACGGAGCGAGTTAAGAGGTGGATGGTCTGAGTTTCGTACGGTGTTTGGGTTACTTCCCCGTGATTTTCAAGAGAGAGTCCGAAGATATCCTTGGCGACATTTATATCGTATACAACCTAGAAACTACAAGACTCAAATAATTCAAGTTATATTCAAGTTATAAAATTCAATAAACTCTAATTATGAAATATGTTGTTAAATAGAGTCATACTAATTAGATTTGTACATACGGTAACATAATTCCATGTGTTGGAAACTTACTTCCATTTAACAGACTAAATTGGGTATCAGAAGATATATGGAAAGCAAAACCTCCTTTATACTCAAATGATGTGTAAGGAAATGATGCATATAGACGAATAAAAGCGCATGGATGAAAAGTGGCTGGGTTGAAAGTTTTTTTGCAACATTAATCTAGGAAAATGACTGAGAACGGGTTAGAAAATAAACAATATTTGTTCCCTGAGCATTATGAGGAGCTCGAACGTCTGTTTGTGTTGTGGACAATAGGTCAATGTCTGCTTCCAAATGCTAGCTCAGTGGTGTTAATCGGTTTTCTTGAAGCATTTGAAGATTTAGAGTGAGCACCAACATAAGACTAGGGGTCTCCGATTTTATCATAGCTTTACATGTCCCTCGGTAATTGCTCGACGTGTGTCAAAGATAGTTATAATGCTTTTTGGGGAGTGTTGGAGGTAAAAACCAATATTTTTCACACTATTTATTTAATATTTTGACATGGAAAATTTACTAACCAACAATGTTATTAGTTTCAGTACTGGTGGTATACATATTTCCGCGTTTTTGAACCTTCTCTTATCAATCCCACCAATGTTTTCTGGTGAAAAATAAACTTATTTTAAAGCGATTTTATAGCCCAAGCAACAAATTTAATCGATGGAAAATATACTTAGTTAGTTGCGAACATTTATATATTCCATAACTTGTTAAAAAATGGGCAAATTAATCATACCATAATTAGCACAATTAACAACGTAATTAAGGTCAATAAAATGGCTTGAATTTTTTTTTTCAAAATCAGTAAAAAAAAAAAATCTCAAATTCATGACGCTCCTATGTGTATATATATATATATATACAAATAATTTTCGTGTACAATTTCCATATGGAATTAGGCTAAAACCCCAAAAAAAAAAAAAATATTGTCAGGCCCAATTTTTTTTTTTCAGTTTATGTAACACCCATAATTATTTGAAATTATGAAAAATGCCCGCATAGGTCGTTTTGCATCCTAATTTTTCTGGGGTATAATTGGCAAGTGTTGGAACAATTGCATTCACACCTACAAAACAAGGGTTAGAACACAAAAAAAGTAATGGGTGACTCACGACTAGTCGCTTTCTTTAAGACGTTTGAGAGCTCTCGCCTTGAGTTTTGTCAAAGCGAGTTCTTTTCTTTGTCAAAGCGTCCCAGGATAAAACAGCCGAGAAAAACTTTCATTTAATATCTCACGCACACAATGAGAGGTCGATCACTTTTATTTGTGCTCAGAATTTTGGTCTCTTGATTCTCAGAAAACAATGGTGGAAAAAAAACTTGTTTATTTATGCTTCATTGATAGTGGTTTTTAGACAAGGGGTAAAATCGTAAAACCCCATGACCTAGTGTTACCCACAAACACATTAACCAAAGAATTTAACTTTCAGTGTAAATAATTAATAAAATTATTTTTTTTTGAAATACGATTAGGGTTTTCAACCGCAGAACCTAATTCCAAAAACCAAGCCGCACTTTGCGCACCTCCTCATGGCAGCAATGCCAAACCAAGCCGCACTCTGCGCACCATGGCAGCAATGCCAAACCAAGCCGCACTCTAAGCGACCATGGCAGCAATGCCAAACCAAGCCGCACTTTCTGGCACCATGGTGCAATACCAAACCAAGCCGCACTCTGCGACCATGGCAACCATGCCAAACCAAGCCGCACTCTGCGCATCATCGGCAGCAATGCCAAACCAAGCGCACTCTGCGCACCATGGCAACAATGCCAAACCAAGCCGCACTCGCGCATCATTGGCAACAATGCCAAACCAAGCCGCGCTCGCGCACCATGGCAACCATGCCAAACCAAGCCGCATCTTGCACACCATGGCAACAATGCCAAATCTCCAAGCCGCTATGCCTTTGCACCGCCAAATATAGCGCCTCAGGCTTGCAAAGACTTGCAACTAGGTCAACATGGCCGCACATGCCATCGCACATGCCAATACGTCGCGCAAGCCATATTCCAAGTCGCTATGCCATTGGCACACGCCAAATATAGCGCCACAGCTCGCAAGACTTGCAACTAGGTCAACATGGCCGCGACATGCCATCGGCACATGCCAATACGTGCTGTAAGCCATATTCCAAGTCGCTATGCCATTGGCACACGCCAAATATAGCGCTCTAGGCTTGCAAAACTTGCAACTAGGTCAACATGGCCTTTTATACCATTGCGCATGCGATCGTCGCGCTAAGCCATATTCCAAATCGTATGCCATTGGCACACGCCAAATATCGCCTAGGCTTGCAAAACTTGCAACTAGGTCAACATGGCTGCACATGCCATTGGCACATGCCAATACGTACGTAAGCCATATTCAAGTCGCTATGCCATTGCGCACCACGCCAAATATAGTGCCTAGGCTTGCAAGACTTGCAACTAAGTCAACATGGCCGCACATGCCATTGGCACATGCCAATACGTGCCGCATAGCCATATTCCAAGTAAATATGCCATTGCTTTACGCCAAATATAAGCGCCTAAACTTGCAAGACTTGCAACCAGGTCAACATGGCGCACATGCCGTTGGCACATGCCAATACGTGCCGTAAGCCATATTCCAAGTCGCTATGCCATTGGCACACGCCAAATATAGCGCCCTAGGCTTGCAAAACTTGCAACTAGGTCAACATGGCCACACATGCCATTGGCACATGCCAATACGTGCCGCAAGCCATATTCAAGTCGCTATGCCATTGGCACACGTAAATATAAGCGCCCTAGGCTTAAGATTTGCAACTAAGTCAACATGGCCGCACATGCCATTGGCACATGCCAATCGTACAAGCCATATTCCAAGTCGCTATGCCATTGGCACACGCCAAATATAGCGCCCTAGGCTTGCAAGACTTGCACCAGTCAACATGGCCGCACATGCCATCGCACATGCCAATACGTGTACGCAAGCCATATTCCAAGTCGCTATACCATTGGCACCACGCCAAATATAGCGCCCTAGGCTTGTAAGACTTGCACGCTAGGTCAACATGGCACATGCCATTGGCACATGCCAATCATCTGCATGAAATCATATTCCAAGTCGTTTATGCCATTGCACACGCCAAATATGGCATACTAGTTTCTTGAAACTTACCAACTAAGTCAACATATGTCGCACATGCCATTGGCACATGCCAACACGTACGCAACCATATTCCAAGCCGCTATGCCATTGGCACACGCCAAATATAGCGCCCTAGGCTTGCAAGACTTGCGACTAGGTCAACATGGCGCGACGGCCATGGCACATGCCAAACACACACGCCGGTAGCCTAACTCGCAAAACCGTGCAACCCACCACCCAGGCATTAAGCACATGCCATTGGCACATGCCAAACACACACGCCTGTAGCTCCCCAGAACCGTGCAACTCACCACCAAGGCATTCCCGCATCATGGCATTGGCACATGCCAAACACGCTCGGTAGCCTAACTCGCAAACCATGTGCAACCTACCACCAAGGCATTACGCACATGCCATTGGCACATGCCACGCGCGCCATTAGCGGCACCACTTGCACTCAAGGCGCAACCAACGAGATATCGACACAAAACGGGGATCTTCTTTAGGGTTTTGGTTTGGCGATCCACAAAGACATACGCGTACCTTCTGGCTACAATTGAAAGCGTGAATAGGAATAAAGCGGTCAAATAAAAGAGGAAATAATGGTGAAAAACGTTTTCACCCATTAAACCATGCGGTTACCACCTCCTCCCATTATTTCACCTTGGCTCTATTCCTTCATGAGGAGGAGTCGTTTGATCTCGACTTGTATAAATAGGTCTTACTATTTCCACCGGACAACAAGTCTCGGTCGGGAGAAATATACTACACTTACACTCTAGGAAAGCAACTTTGCAAGCTCTCCAAAAAGCTTTCATCTCTTGCAAGCTTCCTAAGCTCACTTCTTACGATACAAGTCGAGATACTACTCTCCTCAACACCTTTCTTTGCTTCCCTCCCCAAATCAACCCTTCTCCTCCACTTTGGACCGAAGCAAATCTGAACTACCATTTCTTGGTTTAGGACGGACTTATCTGGACGATCTCTCGAATCTATAAAGTGCTCACGGCAAGACATTTGTTTAGGATTTGAACGGTTTCTCACTCATCTACCGATTCCAAGGAAATCGCTAATAAACGATTTTTACCCATAAACTTGAGCTTAAAAGCTGATTTTATAGCCCAGCAATAAATACGGGTTAATAAAAATATGCTCGACTAGTTGATAACATTATAAATTCCATGTGAGTAAAAAACGGGCAAATTAATCATACCATAATTAGCACAATTCACAACATAGTTAAGAAGCATAAAAATGGGTTAAAAAATCTTTTCAAAAGCAACGATGCTACACACCAAAGTTCACACTTCGTTTTATCCCGAAAGAAAAATCGAATGGATAGAGTTCAACTTTCCCTGCATCGAAATATGTATGGGCAGAAGTGGGGCCCATGTGTTGTCTCTGTCGGTGTAATACTCGGTGACAATGCCAAAGTGAGTTTAGACTTATTCTTTCAAAAGCAGAAAAAAAAAACAAAAATAAAAACAAATTCAAGGCTCTCCCACGTGTCTATATAAAAAAACATACTTCTTTTTCGAATACAACTTCCATATATGAATTTCAAGACATTCCTTTGTATTCGAAAAATTATTTGTATATATATAGACTCGTTGGGGGTGTTCTTGTCTGACTAAAAACTACCATATTTTTACGGGTATAACCTAAGTTTTTCACCGGGATGGAATCACCTATCAAAAAATGTCAATTCAAGGGGGCATCATGGTTTCGATCATGGGATGAACACGTCGAATTGTTAGAAGCCGTAGCTTGATCGTTTTAATTGTCTACATCGATAACATTAGGCTCGTGGTCTGTTTGTGCCGCATGGAGATATATTTACCAAGGATCCCCAATAATAATATCTCGACCCTCAACTTCCATGGCTAATGCTTACGTGCTCTTCTTCTTCTTCTGGTTTAATGCTTCCATGCCCTTCTTCTTCTGTAAATAAGGAGGAGGATCATACACTAAGTTTCTTCGACGTTACCGAGAACAAGTTTCATCAGCTAAATTTTCCCGCAGAATGCAATGGACATCGTGTTTGTGGTACCAACGCATCTTCTCTTGGTGGCTTCTTATGATGGGGAAACGATGGTCCAAAGGTTTGTCGAGTCTCTTTAATCCTTTGACAAGAATCCTTGTTCCACTCCACCTCTTACAACACTTCCCGATAGACGCATTTATGTGTCTAATTTGTTCTCAATGTTTGTGTTGAGCACTCGTTTTTGTCCTTATTATAGTGTTTGTGTGTTTGTAGGTATTTTTGGAAATAAAGGTGTTGGAAAATTCGGCTCGAAAAGTTGCTCGGAACACCCAGGAGAACATTTGATATTCGGACTCCACTTTGGATAAGGGGTAACCCAATTACTAAGGCACCCAACTGATATTCGCACCCAGTAGTTGGATAAGGGCTAACCATCTTCTACCTTTCAAACCTGGTTTTGGCGGAAAATGTGGTTTCAAAGAACGAAATTAGGGTTCCAGATTTTGACGGCGTTTCGGTGAGACTCAACGGGCTAAAATTGGGAAGCTTTGTTGGAGCATCTGAGGCATGGTATGGGCTTTCGTTTTGATTAAATTTGGTGGAGAGTCCATTCGAAGTGAAACGAGGAAGAAAATATCTCACATTGGCTGCATTGAATTTCAACGTTATCTGTCGCCGATTTGTTGCCTTGTTATGGAGTGATACCACCTGTTAACGACTAAACAAAGGATGGTAAGTTGCTTAGAATCGAAAGACTTGGGATGTACACGTGGATGCTACAAAAAGAGGAGGAGATATTTTCCAGTTTTTTTCAAGCTATTTTGAACGATTACGTGTGACTGAGGTGCGCTATCCTCATTGTTTTGCTTTTGGGATGATGACTCAGCGTGTTTGGAGGGAGTATACGGTTAATGACAGCAACGCGTAAAGGAGAAACAAAAAAATATTCCGAGGTGGCGAGTTAAGGGGAATAATGCGAGTTATTACAAAGGGATTTTCATCGCTGTTGATATGTATAAATAGCGTCTAGGGGTAGCAGAGAAGGTAGACGGAGAGATTGGGAGAGTTGCAGAGCACCAGAAAGCCAAGAAATCGAGTTGCAGAACTGCCATTGCTGCTGGTGTGAAGAACACGAAGAATATCAACGCACAAGGGACCGTCGTTCTTCCTACCGGCGATAAACGACACTTGATGGAGGTGCAGAGTAGTTTAGAGCAGACTTAAATCAAAGGATAACGACAACTTGTTGCATGTCAATCGGTTTGTAACAAATAAAACTGTTACAAACCCGGTTTAATAATTTCTTCTCCCTTTTCATCTTTGTAAACACCCTTTGAGCAATAATAATGAATTTTGAGTGTGTTTCCAACATGATGAGAGGCTAATTCTCCCACAAGCAGAGCAACGGAAGAGCCTATTTATGCATAATACTGGTAACTATCTTATTTGCTCTAATTTATAATTTATAATTCACTTGATCATCGCTTTTTGCGAGAGTTTTAAATTGTTCGCAAATTTTTTTCATTAGTTGTGATTCAATTAGATAGGTTATGCTTTTGTATTAAGATAATCTATGCTTAGGGATACAATTAATTTTTGAGAATTTGTCTGATTATTTGTGAATTAAGAAACAAGGGATTAAAAAAAAAAGGGAACATTATCTATATACCCCTAGTTTGAGACCCCTTGAAAAATACCCTTTCCAACTTAAATTATACCCCTAAGCTTAATACATTACTAAAATACCCTCCTTTATATAAGTGTATATACAAAACCACTAACCACCATTTAAAAAAAAAAAAAAAAGACTACATCTACTATCACAGCAACCACCACCACCTTGTCACCGTAGCCCACCACCACAGAAACTACCACCACCAGCCAAGCACCACCGCTACCACGACGACCTGCTGCTGCTAACTACCAACCACCACATGGCCGTACCACCACCGCTGACCACCACCACTTTCCACCATCACCAACCACCCTCTGTCCACCACCGCTAACCACCACCACTTTTCCCACCTCAACAGCCAACCACCACCACTGCTCCACCACCACAAGCCACTCAATCCACACAGCCGCAATAATAACCGCCACCGCTAACCACTACGGCAGTCAACTACCATCAAGGCGCGACCCACAGAATAGCACGATCACCACTACCATGTGGAATCAACTTCTTGGCTGTGTCCATATAAGAGGCAGCTAGCTCAAGTTGTCTTCAAAAGTGGAGGCGACTAGCTCCAAGTTGTCTCCGATAAATAATGTCCATATCGGAGGCAACTAGTTGAGTTGGCTCCAAAGTGGAGCAACTAGCTTAAGTTGTCTCCAATAAATAGTGTACAAGAATAAGTTGCAAAACAAAATGGAGGCAACTAACTCAAGTTGTCTCCGAATCTGAGGCAAGTAGCACAAGTTGTCTTCATATATGGAGGCCACTATCACAAGTTTCCTCCAAAAAATAAAAATTGTACACAAATGAGTGAACCTAGTATTTAGTACGAACACACATCTTCGGACATATAGTGGTTGTGTTACCATTACACCATATGATTAAATCGATACAAAGTAACATATTAAAACACATACTCAAAGACTGCCACTTCGTATCTCTTTTAGGGCACAACCAAAATTTGAGGATGAGTTTTACCTCGCATTTGTTGCATGATAGACAAATCAAACATCCATACCCAAGCCACAACAAGCGGCAACCACCCAAACCTCATCGCAAATTTGAGGATGAGTTTTACCGCATTTGTTGCATGACGGACAAACCAAACATCCATAACCACCACGGCAGTACAGACTACTACCACCACCAGTAACAACCGCAACTAGCAGTCTTTTGCAACAAGATCAATACCATAGAACTATTTTTGACATTGTCTACTAACTATTTTTTGTTTCAAGTAAAAGTGAATAGAATGAGACAATTGCATAAGAATTCCCCATGGGATATGGTAACAAGGTGATCAAAAAATGGAGCAAACTAGCTCAAGTCTGAATGAGTTTTCAATTGAATAACACCCACTTTGTCTCATTCTCAATTTCAGCAGAAACCCAACTTGAACAGCTCAATGTATCACACACACTCTACCTTATTGAAATCATGCTTCTCAGGGGGAAAATATCCAAGCACCTGATTCCTTAATATAAGATATCGCCAGTAAGTTCGGTGATGCGGGGCATACAACCAAAACCTGGATTCTCAAATGTAGAGTTTGTGCTAAGAAAATAGTACACCGAGATACGTCTAGATTTGATTCGTTAAAGGTGTGAGCATCCACGACCTAGGAAATGTTTGGTATTTCTTGTTGATCGGCGGACATTTTCTTCGGATCTAGCTATTCCATACTTGGTTGTTTGCCTTGACTTCGTGGCAATTTCGGGAAGTTCAATGTGAACTCAAACTATTAACATTGTTGGAATTCTATACATCATCACACATAATCTCCATCGCACTTCACTTGTTTTCTTTCGCTCAATTCTGTCGTCGCAATACTTGATCTACGGTAAGTTGGAATACTTGCTCGTAATCTCTCACTATTGCAATACTTGCTCAGATAATCGCCGAATTCATTCCATCTCCATGTCAAATCAATCAACGACGCTTCTCTCGATTGTTTCATTAACCACTTCATCCCTACCGCACATGACCCACTTAGTTCATGGAAGTTCAACTCCTATCACCCGCAAATCCTAACATTCATCTATTTCACATCCTCAGAGCTCATCTCCAATAACAATTCAACTAACAAATATTAACTCATAATCCGACTCTCTTCTATTCCATGTCCTAACCCTTTCTAAGATCTCACTCTTCCCCGCAATTTTATATCACTTACATTCAAACACAAACCCATTTTATCTCCTTAATACCATCACAGGCAATTGAGACAATCACCATGACAATCACCCATGACAATCACCAACCACAGAATCCATCGAGAACTAACATCCATTGCGTCTCAAACAAGAATCCACCAAACTACTTCAATCGAACTCCATAACAAACATCATCAATAAGCCACAAAAAACATCATCAACTTTCACACGGTACTGCACTAACCTGTAATTTTGTCTCTAACCCATTTCATTTGTTGTTCAACCGCACTACCAATTACCAACATCAACCCATTTAAATTTTGTCTCGAACCTAGTTTAATCCTATTCTACGCGTAACATTCAAACCCCAATCGACCAATCATTGTTCTTCACCCGAGATGTTCATTCAAACAACTTCAACCCAAAAACAATAGATCTTCGGTTCTTCAACTTCATCTTCTGCTTTGTACACTAAATCAATCTTCAAATCAAAATCAACACGTAAATCTAAATCTCGATTCGAAATTACCAAATCGAAAACTAAAAATCAAATTGATCTACGAATACGGTTTGAAATCGAAGTGGAAGAATAACTAAATCATAACATGTTTCAATGGTTCAAACACGCAAATCGAATTCAAAAATTACACGAACCAAATCTTGAACTTTAAATCTACGAATCGAAAACCTTATTTTTACGAGATCCGATTATAGAAGTTCGAGTAGAGATGGTTCACGGAGATTTTGGTGGAAGTAGAGATGGTGATGTAGTGGAGGTGGTGTTGCTACGGCGGTGTCGACGATGAAGATGGTGGTGGTCGTCTACGACGGTGGTGACGATGAAGATGGTGAGGTGGTGTCTTCGGGAGAGGAGGGAGACGGATAATATAAATGAAAAATATCGATTGAGAAAATATTTATATATGACGTAGGTGAGGGCAGATTTGGTACTTTAAGTTTAAAGAATTTCCTTTTAAAAGGGGAGGGGTATTTATACAATGGATAAGGGTATTTGTGCATGACCCATGGATACTAGGGGCATTTATAACATTCCCACACAAAAAAAATAGTTAGAGTTTTGGGATATTTACCGTAATTCATTCATGTGTAATAGTGGAATCATGTGTCTTGGTTATTTCCTCATATCTTGAATCAATTTTGTGTTAAGTTTTCATTAGTTTTAAGTTTTATAAGTCTAAATTTTTTTCTTCACAAGTCTCAACGAACCTTTTTACTACAACATTATTGAGTACATCGATTTTTTGAGGCCGTTGCGGCTTGTCTTTAGGCTAGAGTTTTAGATTTTCCACTACACCATTTTTAGGATTCGCAACGAGTCCGGACGTTGTCGAGGATTTCATAGCGGCAAAGTG